>CANYBF010124789.1:0-17590 GCA_948192965.1 Dalechampia spathulata | reverse complement strand
AAAGGGTAAGAGACATACCCTAGGCAATGAAAGAGGATACCCGAACGGGTATGATGCCCAAAACATACCCTAAGCAACCTAAACTGAACCCTGAACTGCACCTGAATGAACCGGGAATGCCCGCAAAGGCAAAGCAATGAAGAAATAGTCCGGCTCATCCCAATCAATCCGAGAGGCTCAAATTTAGGGTGCAACACCTGCGCTTAAATCCAAAGCCTTAGTGTTTTAGTGTGTTTTTAGGGTTTTTCCTAAGAGAAAATGAGCATACTTGTCCATTTTAACTCCTTTAAAAAGTCAACAATTAGTCGCGTACGGCCGTACGGAATTCGGTACGCTCATACCAAACGACATTTACTGATACCCTGTTTTCCTGCGAGCAGTGGTATGCCTGTACCCCATTTGGTACACCCGTACCACCACAAGTTTCCTGACAAACCCAATTTCTTGCGAGCAACGGTACGGTCGTACGACCCAATGGTACGCCCGTATAGTCTCTAGGAACATAGTGCCACTTATCTCTCAACTCCGGTATGGCCGTACGGAAACTCGTACGCCCATACCACTCTAAATTCTTAGTGCTTAAGCCTAAAACTCATCCTCATGGAACCTGATCCAATCCCGAACCTAGAACACTTCCTAAAACCATCAACAACATCACCCCTTATACTGCTAAGTAGTCATGCTAACCAATAGGGCGACAGTATTCAAAACACAAGCATTACTAAAACATTTAACATGTTTCACATATGTAGACATATCCTTATACGTATGCATACACATATACATTCAACTTGTGCAATTCTACTAGGGTCTCTAGTGCGGGTGTAACACAACTCCTTTATTTTCATTTCTCTTGGCAACCTTCTTAATAGAAGTAGCTTTGAGAAATTTGGGGCCATTTGATGAAGAATGAGTGTTTTCATCATAACCTATACCTTTCCTATCAAATTTGAGCTTTTGGCATTTAAGAATACTATCAATTTTAATGCCACCTTTTTTAAATTTTGAAAGGTTTTCTTTTAAAAACTCATTTTCTCTTTTCAAATTCTCATTTTCCAAACGCAAATCTTCTTTTTCCTTTTTCAAGGATTCATTGAATATTGAAACATTTGAAACATTTTCAAATGATTTTTGAAAATCCCTTTTTGAAGAAGTTAAAACATCTACTTCCTTTTTCAAATAATTAATCTCTTTAACAAAGTTAAGTTTTTAGATTTAAAAACTTTCTTTTCCTTAGCCAATTGCTCAAGTTTGACAAGAAGTTCCTCTAAGACACTTTCCTCATCATCAAACTCATTATAAAGATATTGGTTAGAAGTACTTACCTCATTGAGATCATTTCCATCTTCTATTGCCATGAAGCATAGTTTATGCTCTTTAATTAAGCATTCATCATCAAATTCACTCTTATCATCCCAAATGGCTTTGAAAGCTTTCTTCTTGGATAGCTTGGATGGTCTCAATCTAAGACATTCACTCTTCACATGTTCTTTACTTGTAGATTCTTCTTTTCCTCTTCTAACAACTTGCCTTAGGGTGATCTCATGAGTAAGAAGCTTTCCTAGAAGCATTTACGTGGAAAGCATTGATAAATCATTTGTTTCTTCAATTGCAATCACTCTTGCTTCCTAATTCTTCTTTGGAAGAACTCTAAGAATCTTGTTGTTGATATCTTTTCTTGCATAATTCTTCCCAAGCTTTTTTAGACCATTGATAATCACCATGAGCCTATTATACACCTTCGATACACTTTCATTTTTCCTCATGGTGAACAACTCATATTCATAAGTCAAAAGTTGGATCTTCTTGATCTTCACTTGATTTGTGCCTTTATGATGTGTTTCCAAAGCATCCCAAATTTGTTTGGCGAACATGCATTAAAACACTCTTCTATACTCTTCTCTATTAATGGCACAATACAAGACATTCATGGCATTCTTATTCATAGCATGAGCCTTCTTCTCTTTGCTATTCCACTTATCTCTAGGCTTCAATGTGGAAATACTTTTAATGATAGTTGTAGGAGGATTATAATCATTTATAATGAAGTTCCATAACTCAAATCCATCACTCTCGAAAATATATCTTCATTCTATGCTTCCAACAAGAATAATCCATACCATAAAAAAAGAGGTTTTGTGAAAGATTAACTCTCTAGACAATGTGTTACCATTTGATCTTAACTCTAAGAATGTTACTTCTTGAAAAATAGAGCCCAAGCTCTAATACCAAATGAAATCCCAAGTGTGGATGGCAACACAAGAATCAAAAGAGAATTGAAGAGATGGAAAGAAATGGAATACAAGAAAATTTAGAGTGGTTCGACCAACAAATGCCTACATTCACTTACCCAAGCAAACAACTTAGGTTTCCACTAATAACTTCACAAATACAATAAAGAATTCTTCTCATAAGAATTCAATCACTATTGTTTTCCAAAGCTCACACTAAACCCTTATAATAAGTGTTTTCCTAAGGCTCACACTAAATCTAACTCAATCATAATCCATTCCTATCTCTCAAAACATATCCTAAGAGAAAGACAACAGGAATTGGAAACCCAGAAATCCTTTTCAAAGGATTTACAACTCAAGAAATCAAGAAATACTCAAGAATATATAAAAATGTATTTAACAAAGAAAATAATGATTGTAAATTGATTTTCTACCTTCAATAAGGTTAATCTACACTTATATAAGCTATTCTAAGCTTATATGACCGTTGGGATGCATTAAATGCAAAATAGAGCTGTTATATAACTTTTTCCAAAATGCTAAAAAATACATATTTTGACTCGTACGATTGTACGCCTTCCCACACACCCATACGACATCCAAAAAATGTCTTCAAAATGATGCCAAAACATCACGTACGATTGTACCATAAAGTGGTATGCCCGTACCAAACTTTCTAAACATTTTTCCACTCCGTACAACCTCTTTGCACGCCTGTACGACTTAGGAAATCAAACGGTATGTCCCATACCACTTCTTGTACACCCGTACCGCACCAAAAACATTGACAAACAAAATTCCTGAGAGCACCGATATGGCCGTGCCACCCATTGGTACACTCGTACCAAAATAGGTACGCCTGGAATAAGCTTAAAACACTCAAAACTTCAATAATTTTCATAAAACATTGTTTGTTTAACATCAAAACTAAAATCAAGGACCCCCAAGGTCTAACAAATTCTTTACAATATTATCTACTCATTTTAATTTTAATTATTAATACTCTTTTCTCTTTTTTTTAAAATTTATAATCTTATTCTAAGATGAGATAACTTGTCTTGAATGATAGATCCTTCTTCAGTCTAATTAATTAATTAGAAAATAGTATAACCCATATTCTATTTAGTTATTCATTGCTATTCTATCCTATGTTACCAAACTTCTTAACTATACTATTACAAAATATACATAATTCAATTAAAACCATTAACTACGCCTATTCAAGCATTTATCAATGTTGATTATATTTTTATACAATACCGATAATATAAATATCTATAAGCATAATAAAATAATTTAAATATCAAATTATTTTTTAATTGATCATTAATTATGCTAATAATTTAATCAATAAAATCAAAAACATAACTAAACATAATTATAACCATAACTAAAATTAGTGATAATCAATATAAATATAACAAGTCATTTCTTAATCGCCTTATCAATATATGTATATATTTTATTCCTTTACTAGAAAGATTAATATCTATATTTGTAGTAAAATTATTTGGACCTCAATTGGATTTATTAACTATCAATCTTAATTAATTAATAATTATTTTAAAAATTCTAGTTGTTATAATCTAAAAATATAGTCTAACACAGTTATGATCATAATTAAAATAGTAATAATTAAAACAGATATGACATTCAATCTCTTTTTAATTCTTATTAAAGCTTGTTTAATTAATATACTTTTGATCCACTGACTCTAATTAAAGAAATGACCTTTCAAATTTTATTAAGCAATAAATTTTATCTCTTTTTCTTTCCTAATTATTCTTGCCTTAACTTCATTTCTTATATTCTAATTTGTCCACTTTGATATATTTAGTAAACATATCTAACTATTATTGACTCTAAAATAACTCGTAATCATTTACAATATTTTATATTTATACATTAATCCCAATCCCATTTAATATACTAATTCACTTATATATATATATATATATATTCATATAAATTTACTTTTCTAATATGAATTATACTGAGTTTTAATATATGATTGTTCATTACCTACAACACAATCATCAACTTTACTATTTTTAACTCCTTTACTCTTTAATTCAAATAGTAATAATTTATAATATCTACATACCTTCACATATTTAAAATTAATTGTAATTTATTTATTGCCATTTTAATTAACTATAACTTTTTCAATCCTTAAGCTTTCATTACATGACACAGTTAAGTCCCCCATAGTGTAATTATCTTTTATATGACCATTAATATTATACTTTCTTCATTTTCCTAATCTTTCATACACTTACTCTCAAATTACTTTAGTAAGGCATTATTGTTAATTTTCTAAATTATTACCCTCCTCCAACAATTAATTACCAAATTGTATAATTAATATGACATGATAACTAGTGTTTATCTTCTATAAATAATATGCAAACTAGTGGATGTGACATGACCTATGCAAATTGAATTTAATCTTATAGGTCCATTTTATGCTAATGACATGCTTGGTTTCAAGAGGATCTATTAGCTACCATACATCATTCTTTTCTATCATATAAACTTCTTCCTTGATAGCTTCAATCCATTCTTGTGACTAAGCTACTTCAAACAAAGTTTTAAGTTCATAAAACATAAAATTACATCTCTCATACTCATTTTTAAGATCTTTAATTTTTACTATTTCTTAATTTTTGATATCAAACATAGAAAATTCATGTTTATGTTGATTTTATTCTTCTACAATAACTTGAATTTCTTTTGATTCATGCTTTTACACTTCTTATTTCTAAAAGTTCTAGTAAGAATCTTCATTACAAATAACATCCTTACTAATTACAACCTTCTTTGCCTAAACATCATAGACTTATAGCCTTTAGATTATCTAACATATCTAAGTAAGATACCTTTTATAGCCCTTTCATCAAGTTTTCTCTCTTTATTATTAAAACTTGATAAAAACATAATGAACTAAATATTCTTAGGTGCTTCACACTTGGTTTCAATCTATTAATACTTTAATTGGGGTTTTACCTTTTAATAACTATGATCCAAGATCTATTCAATAATTATACAATGATTAAGATTATATTTGCCTATAAACGTTTTAGCATCTTATTTAAATTTTGCAAAAGTATATTCACCCCTACTATCAATTTTAAGAACCTTAATGAACTTTCCACTTCATCTTTCAATAACAGCCTTGAAGGTCTTGAAAATTCTACACCTGTGTCATTTTGGTCAAATCATCTATAATAAAATATTTGTTATTAGTTTATAGAGATGGTTTGCACTAGACCACATAAGTTAAAGAGCATAACTTCTAATTTGCTTTATACTCTATGAATTCTCTTCTTTTGAAATAGAAATTTTGTATGCTTTCCCAACTTGTAACTCTTATAGATTGTTGCACATCAATGATCTAAGGTAAATCATAACATATTTCAAAATCTATCATATGCTTCAAGAGTTTCATATAAGGATGATTGAATCTTTTATGCCATTTCAAGCATTCTTATTCATAAACTACATTAAGCTCCTCCTTTACAACTTCAAGTTTTAGATAACAACTTTTCACAAACATTCTTATAGTAACAAGTTCTTTATGTTCCTCATTTATTATAGAGTATACATTATTTTTAAAATAAACTTCAAACCCATTATCTATAATTTGAGCAATACTAAGTAGATCCTTATCTAATTCAAGGATGGATAAAACATTTATAATAAGCCTTATAACTTACTTTGTATTCATAGTAATGGCCCTTCTTTCTTTTATAACCATTATAGTATGATTTGTAGTTCTAACCTTAGTTGTTACATTTTGGTTAAGTTGAGAAAAGAGATAGATATCTAGGTCATATGACTAGTACACCTGCTATCAATTAATCGCATGGACTTATGCATTGCATTTGACTCTTTTATTACCATAAACAAGCATTCTTGTTCTAGTTTCTAATCCTCTTTTGTCATATTCACCTCTTATTTCTACTATTGATTCTTTTTGTTTTTTGTTTATAGAATCTTTGAGTGTGACATATCTTTTTATAAAAATGGCATTGAAATTTTAGTTTATTTTAAGGTAACAAGGAGGAAAATGGTTGCTATTTTACCATCATTTATAGTAGCCTTGGTCCTTCCTATGCTATTAACTTCCTTTCAAAGTTTTAAAACATTGTTTAGATATGTTATCTGCTGCAAATACAACTTCAATAACCTCTTTTAACTTGAGAGAAAGTCTCTTTTCTTATGCCTCTAGTTTTCTTGTAAGCTAAGCAATAGTTAATTTCTCTAAATCATAAGATTCCTTAATTACAAAGATCTTTACTTCGAACTTCTATGGTATACTTACCATAATTTTCTAGATATCTTATTAATCTACCATACCTTCTCCATAGAGCCTTATGTGGTTAATAATATCAAGGACTCTAGTAGTGTAATCCTTGATAAGTTTATCTTCTTTCATTTTTAAGAGTTCAAATTCTCTCCTAAGAGACAATAATTTGATTACCTTGACTCTATCAGTCCCTCCAAATTTTTCATGTAACCAATCATAGATGGTCTATAGAATATTTAAATCCATGATTAGTATAACAATATGATATGCCAATCCATAATGAAGA
Source organism: Dalechampia spathulata (assembly GCA_948192965.1). Lineage (NCBI taxonomy): Eukaryota > Viridiplantae > Streptophyta > Magnoliopsida > Malpighiales > Euphorbiaceae > Dalechampia > Dalechampia spathulata. Next base: position 10,761 of record CANYBF010124789.1, on the reverse strand, counting down.
CATGCAATTGCCTTATCCTTCTTTACAAGTTTTACTTCATGATTTTATAGTTATGTTATGGTGGGATTTTCCCTCAAGGATGGTGGGTCTTCATTACTTTCTACAAACTTCTATAGACTTTGAGATTTCAAGTAAAATTTCATCTTAATTGATTAAATATGGTAATCATTTCCTCAAAAAATAAAATGGAAGTGTTAAAGGGCTTGTTGAACTTGTTTTCATGTGATATAAATCTCTAGCTTAGAACTTTCCATAAATCCTATAGGAATATAAGTTTTAATACCATTATAAATATAGGTAGCAAACTAATATTAACTATTATTAGTTAGGAGCATTCAATAATAAAATAAATGAAGCTTTTAAATAAGATGAAGAATTGAAGTACTTTTCTTCATTCTCATAATATTAATGGATAGTAACAAAATATTAGTTTTTTTATTGTAGTATATAATGAAAAAAAGTAGTTTAAGACCATATTATTTTACTTAATCCAATACACTTTCACTAACTAAATGACAATCACTAAATTTATAAGTTAACTGCTACATTTAATAAATACATCATAAAAATAAACTACTTGTACAACATAAATGATTTCCTTAGCAAAAATTTAGATTTAAACCAAACTAGTCTAAAGAAGTTTCTAATGCAATTGTAATCCAACTAAATTTTTCTCTAAGCTCTTCACATATTGCACTTCTTAAAGAATATAAATTGTACCATCAATCATCTTCAAAATGATGATTCTAAAACTAATCATCTTTAAGGCATGATCATCATAATTGTACATGAATCCTCTTTAGATAGGTACATTATGATGGAACTATTCTTTTTTTATAGGTCCTATGATATGCAGCTCCCAAGTTAAAACTAATACATCTGTAAATTATTTTCTCCCTATAATAATTATTTATGCTTCATTAATAAGAGCATTTGCATCATCAAGTACTTGCAATTTTTTCTTAAGGATTGGAATTTTTAGGTAATTTTTAACAATTCTTTCTTTAAGGGACCCATCTTGCCAACATTTTAAAATTTTCATACCTTTCAACTTTGATTTACTAAAATTGTGACTTTAACCATATTTTATTGATCTATATCTCATAATTATTAAAGCCTTTGTATGTTATTGATTTACTTGTGTCATCCTCATTCTTACATTGAAATTCTTCTTCCATGATAAGAATTACAACATCATTGAAAATTGATCATACGAATATCATTTCTCAAGTTGAAAATAAATTGATCATACGAATCATATAAACTTTGAAGTATAACTCCAATACATTCTTATGGATTTATTTTATGGCTTAATGATGTAAGTTAAGAAAACATAATATTCAACATGTTTAAATGCTTTATTGATAATGTAGATTCTAAAATTTGAAGTGTAAGATTTCCTCTTCAGGAAGATTTAATTATGGAGTCATTTATAAAGATAACAAGTAAAGTTACAGCTAGGTTCTTAAAAACTGCATCGCCTTATTATTCATCTCATTATGAGTTCAATTAAAATTGATTAAAGATTTGGTATATGAATACAAGTAAGGTCATGGTACCCATTAATTAAAAGTATTTTTTTAATAAAATAATTTTAAAACAACAAAAAATCTCAAATATTACTAATTAATAATTAATTTAAATTAATATATATATATATATACACACACACTAAACATGCGAAGTTCAAATTGATCTTGAGTCAAGGTATACATTACCAAAACTCCAAATAAATATCACAATATTAATCAAATTCGATCTATAATCAATTTCAAATCTAGATAAGATTGATACATAAGTAATATTTACCATTTCTAGTGATTCACTCTTAAACAATTTAGCAAGAGGATATCAAATGTCTTTAATTATATTATTCTTCTTTATGCTTGAAAATACTATGTTTGCTAATGTTGAATGAAAATTTGCAACAACATTACCATCCATGTCATTCAATTTCTATCATTTAAGAAATCTACTGGCCTTTCATTAATAGCCACTGGATAATTATCTTTTCCTTAAATAGCCTTTAATTTTAATTTTCATAATGAGAAATTACTATTATTAAACTATTCAATTTCAATTTATTTCATTGATGCTAAGAGGGATAACTTCCATTATTTCACTATTTGCTATGAATAATGTCTAACACTTTCGATGAGTGAGTAATAATATAATTTACGTTGTGTTGTGGAGGATCTACCTTCCAGTGATAACCGCAAAGCATATGATAAGTAGATATCCAAATTGGATATCCAATTTAGGATCTAATATTATTTGTTGTAAAAATTTATTATCGAATAGAAAAGAATTATAATTGATAAGTTGAGAAACGAATAGTAATAATAAAAAAAAGACATTATACATGAATTTAAGGTAAAAATCATGGACAATGATAGAAGAATTTCACCACAAAAAAATTAGGAATTACAAATTCTCACACTTTAACAATGAGAAACAAATAAAAACTTTAACAATGAGAAACAAATAAAAACTTTTTCTTGATAAATAGAGAAACAAATAATTCTTTCTAATTTATGATAGTTAAATATGAAAATAAAATTAAAAATTCTCTCTCTAAGTTCCAACTTGTCAGCAATAAACCGTCATACATTGACAGAAATGATAATAAATCCTCGTGTCTCAATTAGAGATTGGAAACCGTCATATGTTGGAAATCTTCCAACTAGTCGTTGTTTTATAAGTTGATTCAAAATTGATTTGAAACTTTGGTTAAAAATAAAAGTAGGCACAAGTATAATGACAAATGAATTATAAGATTATTATACAAGCATAATATATAAAAATTTAACAATGGAAAATGTGTTTTAATTCTGTAAACTATATGGTAAACTTATACTTACATAAGAAATCAAGAGAATGTCATATCTTACAAACAAAAACTTTTCAACCTATAAGAGACGCAGACGTAATCAGTAATGGGAATCCTAGGTCGGGTTTGAAACAAATCAACGACAGAGCTCAGTGCACAATCCCTGGATCTGAGATTTTGTTGCATCTGGATATCTATATATGCTGGTTTTTCCATTGGTAGTGCATGTCAAATTTAGCTGGCTTCCTATTTGATTAGACTGCAAAAAGATGAACCATACATTCCAGACATCAATTTCATGGCATGTATGTATATATGCATCTAAAAACCACGGATATGCAAGATCCCTTCCGATTAGGATGGACAAGCAGACATGACGCAGAATATGGAAATGCTAATGTTTCATATATGTTTAAATGAATCATCCTATTCCTCGAGAATGAAAAACGATCTGACAAGGACTCGATCAGTTTAACTATTCTTGGCCACAATAAGGTCGAGCAAAACTATTGAGACTCTTTCTGACAATATTAATAAGAAACATATTCTGACTTGCGCATGAATATTGAAAATAATAACTTAAATCATTAGTTTATATAATTAAATCGGTAATATATCAAGAATTACTACATTAAAAAGACGCCAAAATTTTTTGGATAAAAAATACCAAAAAGTAGTTCAGTATCATTTATTTGTGTATTAACCTTGTTTATATTATATATGCAATGTTAATTTGTTTATTTTTCTGTTATCTATGTTACTTATTTATCATGTTAAACATATCATATCATGTTATAAATTATGTTGTAAGGTACGGGAATCAGAACTCTAGAAGTACTTACCACGCAGGAAGCTGGTTCTGAGTTACAGCTCCAACTCGAAGTAGGCACGCAAGACAAATAATGGCACCACGAACAATGGTCATTTGCATCAACTCCTCGGAGAAGCAAAACCAGCCCAAGAGTTAACCTATCAAAAAAAGCTTAGCTTCTGAACATCAAAAGTTGATTTCAGATGTCATTTTTTTCAGGTATCATTCGATTAGAAAGATCAGAATGTCCTTCATACTTTCCTACTATTGGAAATTTGTGTATTAGGAGAGTGATCTCAAATATGAAACAGAACTTGCTAAGAAAAGGGACGTATATGCTTACCCAACAATGACTGCAATGAGAGAAACAATCCACAATATGCACTGATACATTTTGAATTTGGATTTAACCTCTGCTGGAGCATATCCAGGAGGAACATATCTTCGGCTGACCCATCCAAACTGCGGGCGGATAAGAAACACGAACCCGAGAAAGAAACCAGAAAGAAAGCCTCCAATGTGCGCAAAGTTGTCCACATGTGGTAGAATTCCCACTGCTAAGTTTATTGCAATAATGACCACGAGAGTAACGAAAGCTGCGACCTGAAGTTTGACATAGGATTACAATCAACAACGAAAATCATAAGAAAGCGAACGACACTAATTAGTCGAGTAAGGTAGCAAGCACCTTATTAGAATACATTGACCAATTAGTGATGAGTTCGGAAAGCATGGCCCCGAGCAACCCAAACAATGCACCAGAAGCACCAACAGAAATATTTGATTGAATGAAAAGAGCTGACAACAAACTCCCACCAAATCCAGAGATCACGTATATCAATCCAATTTTAACTGTAACCAACCGAATACAACAATCAGAAAATTATTAATAATCTGTGTCAGTATTTTATTGAACCATCAAGGATGGTAGAATTAGCAGCAAACATCATGATAACTGGAACTTCAAATGCATACTAGCATGGCTTATCATCCTTATCATGCTTAATTAGTCTAAAGAATTAAGCCCCCAATCTAATACATCTCCGCTGTTGCTTATATAGATATAAGCTCACACACATGTTTTTGTGTTCTCCAACTTGCAATAAGAAGGTAAAGAAACACCTAGTCAAAGAGAATACTACTTCATTTAACCCGTGCATTGGAATTCTTTAATATTAAACCTAGGCTTGCTGTTTTTAATACAACAAGTTTTGACAAGGTCACGACGACAGGATTTAACTGGTGATTTAGCTACTATTCCAAAAAGTCTTCAGGATTATAGGGACCAAATTCTCCTTTTTCTTTTTCTTTTTTTTCTAATTAAGAACTTGATATTGAGGCAAGAAAAGTCACAGAAACGCACCAAATCCAAATTCCTGCTCAAGTCGAATCCCAATGATTAAAAGACTCAACATATTAGCCAGTAAATGAAAAACTCCAGCATGCAACCAATTGCAAGATAGAAGACGCCATCCTTGGTGATCATCGACCACTTTATCAACATCTAAAGCTCCCAATTTCTGCAGCCTAATAAAACCAATTACTAACCATTAGAATCCACTAATTAAACATCAAAAAAGGAAGGAAAAACAAGTGAAAAGGTCGAAGTTATTTTAAAAAACCAACAATTAAAACAATAAAAACAAAACACTTACGTGGTGGAAGAAGGGCCAAGAAGCGGATTCTCCTTAAAAGGCTGGAAGGAGAATCTACCAAGAAAACGAGCAATGCAGGAAACAGAGTTTTTAGGACAGTTATTAACATACATAGTAATAATGAACATAACTGTGTTGACAACGACGAAAGAAGGTATAATCCAAGGCACCCATTTCTTGAAATGCTTAACTTGGGTGTATGCAATTGGAAGAGGAGGGCTATGATTTGTAGATGACGGTAATTGAGGCGTGTGAGAATGACTACTGGCGCCGTCGATCTCAATTGGGTGCACTGTGTTATATCCACTCATCCTGATTTGAAGGTCGGATGACTGAGAAGATGGAGGATGATGATGATGATCGTGATCCTTCTCCATGATGAAAACTATACCAGAAGGCGAAAATTTCAAGAAACGAATGTGAAAAGAGAACCGAGGGAAAGCTTCGAGTCGTTAAAGGAGAGCGGGATTTTAGTCAACGATTTCTTTCCCTCTTTCTATACATATATATATATATATATATATATTTGGTTAACAACTTGTAGCTTTAGCCCAAACTTATTTTTCATGCAGTACGAATTCATTATGTGTAAAAAGCAAAAAGAACTCTTAAAAGTTATTTTCATCTATTGTTTTTTAATAACACATGTGGATTAATATTAAATTTTTTAAAAAATTTTGATACAACAATTAAAATACAACTATATTGTAAAATTATTTGTAATTCTATTCATATTTAATCAGAAGAAAGATATGATCAAAAAATTTTTAAAAATCCACGCTTAAATGTGAAAGTCATTTTCTTGCTTAACGGACAAATGAACTGCCAAGCACAAGCGGAAAACACGTCAGGAAAACCTATGACGTCATAACTATTTTTATTGCGATGGAAATTGATCGTTGAAGATTTATTTTTCTCACCTACTCCACTTTCTGCTGTGTTCTCATTTGAGTCATTTGAAAGCCTTTAGCAGTTTTATTGACAGGTTTCCTTTGCTAGTTTAGACAATTTTTCAGTTATGTATTTTCTTATCAAAATACGAATAATTTTATGAATTATGAATTATGATTTTCTCGAGTTTTCTTTAATATGATAGATGATTGTTGACTTTTTCATTTTGATGATTGTTAAAAATTGATATTAATTCATTTAAGTTTATGTTTAATTAATTTAAGAAAATTTTGATACAATAATTATTATATCTTTTAGAATATTTTTTGATTTTATTATAGATTTAGTATAATTGATTTTTCAAAATCAAATATATTAAATTATCTACAACATGGAAGGAAATATTTCACATTATCATTGAAAATCCGATCCAACAACTACTTCCATGGAAGCTTTTCAATATATTTCATGTAGGGTTTCAAGTAGGATTCTTTAGAAGATTATGTTAGTAAGGTTTTCTTAGAAATTTGTTAAAATTTTTTTGAAAATATTTAACTTATGAAGCTCGAATATGATATCTTTTAAAATATAAAATTCTCTTTTTTGATAAAATGATTTTTAAAATCATTTCCATATTCTAAAATGTTAAATTTGCAAAAATTAGCTTTGGTAATAAATTTATGTCACATAATTTCATCTTGTTGATTTTATATAACAGAAAGCTATTTTCATATTAATTTTGATTAACTAAATATTTATACTCTATGTATTTTTGGAATATAACTATCATATTTTCAAGTATAAATACATAAGTTTTGAAGTTAGAAAATATATGAAGAATGAATAAGAAAAGGATTAATTTTATAAAGGTTTTAAATCTTTTCAATAAGTTTTGTAAAGGTTATGAGGAAATTTATTTTTCAACCATTCATTTATTGTAAAAGGTTTTCAAGAAAGTCTTTATGAAAAACTTGAAGAGATTACAAGTGAGAGCCTGTAAAAATTTGAGGTTGTCAAGGTAGCCTACTAAAACTTGAAGAGGTTGCAAGTTAGCCTATTAAAAACTTTTGTTTGTAAAGATTACAAGTTAGCCCGGAAAATTTATTGTAGTGAGTTGTTTTAGTGAAACATCAAAATATTGGTTTTGAGAAAGTGGATGCAGGTATTTAGGTCGAACCATTATATAATATGTGTTTATTACTTTCATCTATTCCCTTTTTACTTTTAGTCTGCTAATTTTTCCAATTACTTCATTTTAAGAAGGCTTTTTATGAAAAGGATTTTACTTAAATCTATCTATTATTTTCCAAAGGGGAGTTTTCTAAAATCAATTTATTTCCACAACTATGATTTAATTTTAATTGATTTTATTTTGACAAAACAATTTAATAAAGTTTTAATTAGTTTCAAAAATAACTTACTAGTTTTGAAAATAGTTTGCTAAAATTACTTTTAAATTTTTAAATTTATCAATTAACCCCCTCTTAACCATTGCTTTTGAGACTAATAATCATATTAAATAAATCTTAATCTTTCTTTTGAGATGAGAAATTAAGATAATAATTTATTTAATTATTTAAAAATTAATAGATTAAAAATCTAATTTCTAACGGAGTAGCAAAATGAAAGCTATTCAAATAAGTAACTCGTTCAATTTTTATCACTTATTCAAAATAAAAATTTTATGACACTAATTATATCCACTTCTTTCAAATTTTAGTAAATGAATGAATAAAAAATTAAGAATAATTATTGTAATCAAACATCTATTTTTTCACAAAAGAAATTTATGCTATGCTTTTTTTATCAATCATTCATGATAATTATCCTTTTGTGTACATGTAAAAATTCTTTTAATTTAATAATTTTATAAATAAATTCAAAAGTTTTTTCTTTGATGGATTATTACATACTCCAATTCTTTTATATGGTACTATTTGTATAGAAGATGAATTACTGCCTACGTTGGTATAAAGTTGGATACGATTGAAGATGCATGTTAGTTTTGGATCGATTATGATGGAAAAAATGGTTGAAAACAATGATTTAATAAGAATAAGAAAAAAAATCAAAAAGTAACTTTGGCTATATTTCTTTGTAAGAAGGAAGGTTTATGAAAAGAAGATAAATGAGATCATTGAACAAAAAATTTTTGAGCTTAGTTTAGAACCAATTCTCTAGCTCATATGGGTATCAACTTTGTGAATGAAATTGAGAAATACGTAGTGCATGATTTTATTCCAAACCATAATCATTTTCTTCATCTTATAGAAATTATTCATGTGATATCATCACAACATAAAATATCAAAAGTGTAGACTATTGGAATTGATTTGGTAGATGAATATAGAATTAAGATAAAAGCATCTTATGAGCTCATGAGTAGGCATGGTGAGGTCGGTTATACTTTATCAACTTAAAAAAATTATTTTTGCAATAAACAACAATGAGACTTGATCTACAAAGAAGTAGGTAGCTTACTGATGTATTTTTAATAACAATCATTAAATAATCCATCTTTTTATTATGTGATACAATTGAATAATGAAAACTAATTACAAATATTTTTTAGGTTAATGTGAGAATAATTATTGATTATAATTACTTTTAGTAATGTAATGACTTTTGACATAATGTACAACATAAGTAAAGAATTTTGACCTCTTGGTGTACTTATTGTTTCAACCATTATAGAGAAATTATAATTTTTAGGGCTTCTCTTTTATATAATGAAATATATGAATCATTTAAATGGTTATTTGAGATATTTCTTGAAGTGCATAAGCAAAGAAAGCTAAAATCCATTTTTACTAATCAAGATCCTAGTATGGCCAGAATATTACATAAGATCATATTAGAAACTTATCATTGTTTATGTACTTGGCATATAATGAAAAATTCTTTAAAGCTTATAGGTAATATATCAAAAGATGAATTAAATTTGCTTATAGATTTTAAAGCTTGTATTTATGAGTATGAAGATGAGATAAAATTCAAAGTAGCTTGGTAAATTATGCTTTTGTATTACAATGCTTGAAACATATCTTGGTTGCATAGTATTTATAAAGTAAAAGAAAAGTAAGTCAAATGCTAACTAAAAATGTTTATCCCTGATCAATGTATTAATAAGAATGGATATTATTAATGTGATTAAGATCAACACATGTTATACTTCCTTAAAGGATGATTCTCGTTAATCATGATAAGAGTTATCTAAAGTGAACATATGGATGAGCAGTTTGGGGCTGACTCATTAGAGGCCTTGTCAGTGAGATTTCATATGGATGATTAATCTATGTCTGTGAAATATATCTCACTTATATTAGTAGTGCAAGTATCCTTAAGACTTGAGATAATAAGGTTATCTTAATTATGGATCATTATGTTTTGACTCCTATATTTTATTCCTCCTTAGGAGGTGTTCATAACTTGGAGGTTGGATATAGTGTAAAGTAGTTGAAGGTATTTATTTATCAATAAAGGATTCACCAACCCAAGATTAATTGTAAGGGTTTTATCTCATTGATTCATATAATATTCTTTATTCAAGAATCTCTGGCCAGAGTAGAATGCCTATTGATAAATGAGCTTCATAAGGGTATTTTGGGAATAAATAATATGGTACATGAAACATCAAATTTAGAGCATGATCTAACACACTTGATTATACATTGAGTTGACATTAATCCATACTCAAACCTAGATGAGATGGTAGATAGTGAAAGGAGTTTATTGCATGGAATTTGATATGGAAGGGTTGTAGTCAAACTAATGACTTCTTGACATTTGGGTAGTCATGATGTGTGACTAGACACCACTCTTGATTTACATATGATATTATTAAATGAAGTTTAATAATATTTTCATATGTTGCTAACATGTCAAGAACCCAAAAGGTCTCACATTAAAAGTAAGATGAATGATAATCATGAATGGATGTTGATGAAATAATGTTATATGGTTATAGGATAACCTAAATTTTTCATTATCATTTGATATATCATGAAAAGAGATTCGATTTGATACCAAGATCACTTAAATCTGATAAGTAGAACTCAAGATACAAGTAATTTAAGTTGACATGTTAAATATGCATGGTATATACAGAATTGGATGAAATTAAATGACTTAATAGTCAATATGTGTGTCGCACCCTAATTTTGGACCGGTGTTGATTCGGATCGATCCCGGGTTAATTCTGGACCATTTAGGGTTCTTTCGGACCATTCTGGGTCCTTTCGGGCCGGGCTTGGCCTGTTTAGGGTTTATTTTAGCAGCTTAGGGGTCATGTGCGATCACATATGTGGCTTTTACACGCCGCATATGATCATACGCGATCGCGTATGATTGTGTGATTAAACATACGCGATCGCGTATCTCCCTTAAGGCAGACCTAATTTAGCCCTAATTTGCCATTTGGCTAGGGACCGAAATTTGAGAACGAAAACCCTAATCCCTAGAGCCGTCAGCAGCCACCCAAACATGATTTGGACACTCCAAAACACAATTCTAATCAATCTAAGGCATTAGGATTAATCAAAACGTACTAAAATCAACTAGAATTAGGCGTTTTA
>CANYBF010124690.1:0-13831 GCA_948192965.1 Dalechampia spathulata | reverse complement strand
TTTAAAATTTTTCTTCAAAAACTTCTTTCTCTTTCATTTCTTTTAACCAGCACTTCACTCCTTTTTAAGATTAGAAACTACTTCATCCAAACTTCTAGATTCAATGAGGCATTACACTAATAACACTTTAACACATTTAATTATTCAAAAATAAATTCATATTAATTTATTTATTTAACAAATTTTAAGTTATAAAAATGATTCTTTTTTGATGTAAACAATACCCTTTTATAGTGATTATTAATTTCAATTTCTTTATGTGATTGATTATTCTTCTTTTTCATTAGATTTTTCTTTTTTTCCCTTTTCTTTTAGATTCTTCTTTTATAATTTGTTTGTTATATTATTTGATTGTATCTTTCTATTTTCTTATATTTTCATTTTTATTTATTATTTTATATTATTTTTTTATTTATAATAAATATATGTAAATAAATATATATGTTATATATTTTTTTAATATATATCATATCATATGATATACTAATAAATATATATATCATAAGTTATAAATTGATAATTATTAAACAATATATATATATATATATATATATATATTTACCAATATGATAAATAAATAAATATTTATATATATTTATCATAAAATAAATTTAAACAAATAACAATAGAAGTATAGAAGAGAAGAACAAGAATTATTTTAAAACATGCTTTTCCAAATTGATATTATGTTAATTGCTCTTATGAAAGTTGAGGTTTTTCAAATTGGACGAGAAAAGAAGAAATTTATAGTATTTTTTGAAATATTATAAAAATAATGGAATTTTTGAAATATCAGTAAAAGTATAATATTTTTAATGTTTAATATATGTTTGATTTAAATTTATTTTAATCTATAAAAAAGTTTATAAATTTATTCAATTTTACTTAAGTTTATCATTAATTTATAAATGATTATTTTTACAAAAATTTCAAAAAAAACATCAAATATTATTATAAAATATAAAATGAAATTTTCATGTCAACCTCTACCAATTAACTAACTTGCATTATATCTCATAGGATTTGAAAAATTGTACATCCACTCTCATATTCCATATTAATGCATAATATGAAAACTTAACTATAATAATCTTAAATTTTATTTTATATTTTATAATAATATCATATATCTTTTAAATTTTTATAAAAATAACAGATTTTTTGAAAAATATCCAAAAGTAATAGATATAAAATTTTTTAGTAAATCAAAAATAAAACTTTTTTACAGAGTAAATTTATTTAAAACTTTTAAAATCTTCTTTTTGTAAATCTTTTTAAAATTTTTTATTTTTAAAATTTTTTAAAATATTCAATATTCTCAAAAAATTTTAAAAATTCTCTAATATGATATCACAATTTAATAATAAATATATGAATATTAATAAAAGAATTATTTTTGTATATTTTTGAATACATGAAGATTAATAAATATTTATTGCATATTTTCTTATTTTTACATTTAATTTATTATGAGATGATTATTTGATAATATAAAAATTATAAAATTGTTGTAGTAATGGTATACCTCCACAGCTTTGGCTTCAATTTCTAATAGATAGGCTCGAACGAGAACCACTAACTAGCTAGTTGAGAAAACAGCCCCCACACTATCCGCAGGATGAGCTCTCCATTTACTTTTAATAATTCATTTTTTAAAAATTTATTTATAAATTATGTGTTTAATATAATAATATTCATTTTATTTCAGTATTGTCATTTTTCAGTAAATGCACTTGATTCATAAGACTCATTTAACGAATAATGCACTTGATTCTTATGGGTATGCATTAGAATTTCCGTTCAAACTGATACAGATATGCAAAGTTAGAGCCATGACAATATATATATATGAAATTTCAGAAGAAAATTCTTCTGAGATGGAGAGATTTGATCTTTCATCAATAACATATTAAAGATGGAAACTGTTTCTGTCCATATTCTTGGAAGATCAAGATGACCAGAAAAAGATCGATGCTTGAAGATTTTGAAACTAGTCTGTTTTGGACATGCCAAGATTAGCGTAGGTCAAGATTAAGACCGTAAGTTGCAGGTGGGTACAAAGTTAGGTTGTCAGGCTGTAAGGAGAAAATGACTTTGCTTCCATCAACTTTTACTTTAAGTCTGAACCACCATCAAATACCCAATCATGTTCATGAAAATAACTTTACTTTAACTTGAACATGGCTTCTTCTACGTTGTTTGATTAGTCTTCCTTCTGCTAATCCCAATATCATGTGCCAAACGATGATTTCTTCATGCGGCCAACTTATTTGCTGCATTCCATCCATACAACCATCATGAAGTATGATCGTTTCCTTTTCAAGTTTTGAATATTTTCAATACTTTCCGGTTAGTTGAGAATGAAACTCACCACTACATACAAAAGAGCATTCTATAGACTGTCCTTGTTTTGATAGTGGTGGAGAACCTAATTCCAGACGAGTTGCAAGTGGATGATATCAAAAGTGTGTAGACTGATGATCATAGACTAAATAAAGTAATCTAGGTGTGTAATAAATAGCTTCATCACTTAAACATTTATCATATCTCTTGCATCAAATTTTAACCGCTAACTGTTCCATTTATCAACGATCTCTAATTTTAATATAAAATACTAAAACATACTTAATTTTAGAATATTAATATAATAAATTTTCACAACAAAATGTTTGTTAATATAAATAATATCTTTCACATTTTTAAAATTTTAAAGTCATTCTCAAATATATAATTTTATGTATGTATTATCTTAAAATTGTTTAACTATATAATCACACTCTTATATAATTTTAAAATATTTCTTTTAAATGTTAGATCGATTTATTCTTATTATCTTTTATTCAAAAATTTATGATTGGATGAAATTAATTTATTAGAATGTTAATAAAATGACTAAAAAAGTTGTATGTATGATGATTAATGAGTTGGTATATGGGTGGCAAATACATCCTACGACACATTCAAATCTATTATTTGATGATTTATGTCCCATTTTTTAAAAGTTAGTTAATGTTCATGATGATTTTATATCTCATGTAATGGCCGCATAAGGTTAGGTGTGGGTTTAAACCCAAAAACCACAATCATAGTAAACAGTATTCCAGCTATAGTATACAGTCGTGCCTCTCGTGCATGGTAGGTAACCTCTCAACTACCTCCATAAAAATACTCCAACAAATTACATTACAACCCTAAGATTTTAACATAAAGTCCTAGACTTATGTTCTAAATTAATATTATGTGAAACTTGTTCAGTTAGGTTATTCACTTCAGAAAGCTAAATTACCTGACCGAAAGATGTCTGAATTTTAGGATATTTGGTTATGTTATTAATTTTATAATTTCTTACAAAAAGCAGTAGCTAATGAAACGCACAAACAATGCCCTAAAACTTGTGAAGAGAGAAGCTTATAATAAATTCAATGGCTCCCCTTCACCAACCTTGAAAATGATTACATTAAAATTCTAAGCTGCCCCTCTCTGCCTTTACCATGCCAGAAGGCCGATTAGGTATTACTTTCATAATTTGATTAGATCTACGAAAACTCTATTTAAACAATTATATCGTATTTCTTGCTACTTTAATATTTTAATTACATCATATGCTATAAATAAAATTATATAATTTTATTGGATATCTTTGATTAATGTGATGTTGGATATGTTAAACGTTACATTTATGATTATGAACTGTATATTATAGAGCAAGTTAACCCTAGTCATGTGCAACATAATAATAAATAGTGAAAAATGCCTTCAACAATACGTTATTATTTCATATCTTATTTCCCTTTATGATTTTGCATTATTCACGTAACACCTGCAATTTACTTAATTATGGCAGGAACAAAAACATAATTAAAATTATTTAAAAACGAAAATTAAAAAAAATGGTAATATGATTGACTTGAAGAACAAAAACCCTTGACTTGTACGTGTGGCGATTTGTCAAATTTGACAAATAAAGCTATGCACCGACTTGACTAGAGAGAGTATTGATCGATCCATTTTCAGCCAATCAAGATCATAAAAAGAAAGTTCCAATAAAATACCAAAAAAACTTCATCATCTTCCACCTCACATCACAAGCTAGATCATACGATGATATGGTGAATCAATGCCAGGAATAGCATTCTTCTGCAACCTCAAGTCCTTGTAGAACTTCTTGATAAACTCTTCTGCAGCTTTATCTACTTGACCATCACCTTCGTCTTTTAATGGAAAAGGTGAGTCGGTTATTCGTAATTGCCTCACCAATGGGCTCTTTCCAAACCCTGGCAACACCACCATAGGCGAAGCCTCCACCTGCACTTCATTATTCAACATCTCGAGCATCTTTTGTACACCGGCAACGTTGATTACGTCGTCGTATTTGTAATTGCTACCCTTGGTGGTGAAATGGAGGTGTTTTCGCTTCTGGGCATTAAAAGGGTAGAAAGTTGCTGCCGGGCTGTTACTGCAGCTGAATTCATATTCTCTTGGAGAAACGAAGTTGAGAGCATCATTCGATCGGCAACTAAATGAAGAATTGTTGTGATGATATATAAGATTGCCAATGGCTTTTCCTGCCAGCTTATTACCTCTTTTAAGCATCAAGTGGAGATCAACCATTATTCTGCTCTTTGACGTGCCTTTTCTTACCATGAACAACACAACACGCACTATGTGCCATAGTTTTTTGGCTACTTGTGGTGTGCTTGCCTCCATTTCCATTAGGGTTTCAGATCTTTTTCTTTGTTATTTTTTTTTCTCGAGAGGGTAAGAGATGGAGATGGAGATTATTAGAAGGCGTTTGGCTTTGCGTGTAATAAACCGGGAGAGAGGGATTTATAGAGTAAGAGAATTACTGGTGATCAACGAGCTTCAACAGTTGTGTATATCGACTTGGGTTGGCTTTGACTATGCAATTAAGTAAGGTACAATTCTAAGGACTGTGATTCTCACAATCAATTAAACTGTGGTAAAATCAGTATCCTTTTAAAAATCAAACGGCATACACAGCCCACCAGTAAAGAGCCAAACAAAAGCAAGAAAGTTGGTCAATAACATTGGAGAATGGGCACTTTGCCTTTTTCTACTTAAAGTTTTCTTATTATACATATTTTTCAAGAAATTATAGTAATTATAAATCACATTAATTAATATTTTATTCATTCCATTTTCATATATATATTATTTATCATTTTAGTAAGATAATTAATATATTAAAATTTTATTATACCCTCATTGAAAATTGAAAGAAATAATTAATAATAAAGCAAAATAATTAAAATAATTAATAATAACTTAAAATAAAGTTACAATAGAAATAATATATTTAAATTTAGATTTCTAAGTAAAATTAATTTAATTTCAATAAAATTGAAAATATTTATTAATTTAGAAGGGAGGAAATAATTTAATTTGTTTATAATAATATGTTAATATCAATGAATGTTGAGATACTTTAATTAATTTAATAAATAATACGATAGTAACACATTTTGATGTGCAAAATTCACTAGGTGAGGAAAATACATTAGTGGATGTGGATGCAAATTCATCTTTAGTTTGATATTTCTTTTTATCGAAAATTACAATAATAATAACATTAATTGAGAGATTAGTATAAGGATAGTCCCTTTCGTTGAATTAATCAAATGGTTCCTCAGCCCCTAAATTATTGAGATATTTTGTGGGTGCCTGTGAAAGACAGACGTGACTCATGAACTTGATGTTTATAATTTAGACTACATGTTTTTGTTTTAATTATTTAAATTGCATTTCGTAATTAACATATCTTTGAATCGGTTGCATTTAGATTTCTAGACTTTGCTGGCTTCCATTTGATTTTAAAATTGTCTGAACCGTCTCGGGCCTGCCCTTCATTTGACTCTACTCTTAATTAGTATTCGAATTAGGAGATTATTATGATTATTTTTAAATTAACTTTTGCATTATTAATATTGTTGCAATAAAAAATTGATAATGCCAATCAATGAGATGAATGAAGCCTGATTAATTTATTAGGCCTCTTTTGAAATGAATAGCATTCGATAAATATAAATATTTTATAAATATATTATTTAGGTTAAAGTATTAATAAATTAAAAATATATAAAATATATAGATATTAGATTTTATAAATATTAAAAATAAGATATTTTTAAATTTTTTAAAAATAAAAAATCTAAATTATATAATCTTTTGTAATATATATATATATATATATATATATATTTTTATTAAATTTTTTATTGGAGAATAAATATTACCAGTCATGCGAAAAAGAATTTTCCAAAACACCATATTCCTTTCAGTAAGCAATATTAGTGGTTACGAGGCACGTCGCACGTGCGAACACTTCTCGGCTCTACCAGCCGCCAGCGAGACAGGAACGGAATAGCGGCACCTACCCAAGGGACGTGGCAAACGATATGAGGTCCCAATCAATCTGTGGCTGTACACTCTGGCATGCATATGAAGCGTGATCGCATCTTGGCCATTCATTTTCGATGAGGTG
This sequence comes from Dalechampia spathulata, assembly GCA_948192965.1. Classification (NCBI taxonomy): domain Eukaryota; kingdom Viridiplantae; phylum Streptophyta; class Magnoliopsida; order Malpighiales; family Euphorbiaceae; genus Dalechampia; species Dalechampia spathulata. The sequence continues at coordinate 7,329 of CANYBF010124690.1, read as the reverse complement.
GCAGTAACATACCGCTGGTTGTACAAGCTTGGGGGCATTTAACAAATGGGGTTTTTATAAGGGGAAATTAAATTGACACATACATTATAATTAGTATTTAATGTTTTTTTAAATTGGTTAATGTTGTATGAAATTATTCAGCTCTAAACCAGTATCCTTTTCTTCTACAAAAATAATAATATTATTAATTGAATTTTTTATATTCAAATTAATTTAGTTTGTATGAAAATTTTAAATTAAATTAAATAATCTAAAAGTTGAATTCAAATAATTGAAAATCTAAAAAATTAATATTGATTTGATTTTTGATTTTTGATTTTCCAGTAAAATTAAATTATCAAAAACTTGATAATTTAAATTATTCCTAAATTGAAACCTAAAAATCAAAAACTTGCACCATTACGATTTAAATTAAATTATATTAAAATTATTAAATATCATTAATTCCTTAATTTCCTTTTGATATGGTTTACTCACCTAACTATACTTGATTTGGCATCGTTTATATAATTATCGAAGATTTTCCATCATAAAAATTTAAATTAAAAAAAAATGCTGATCACTTTTATTAACATATCATAATTGTTGGTGGTGGGGAAGATTTGAGGAATCCTGAAAGTAATAAATAAATAGGTATAAAATATTAAAAATATTATTTAAAATATATTTTTACTGTATTTTTGAAAGAATTTTATATAAAAAAAGAATAATATTGTTTAAATCTCGAAATTACATGAATAATTAATGGTAGATCAAAATTAAAATGAATTTTAAAAATTATATCAATTTATTAAAATAATAAATATTATCAATTATTAAAATAATATATAAAATGAGAGGAAGAAAATAATTAGAAAGGAATAAGTAGAGAGGGAGGGGGAAGAAGAAGGCATTATACAATTAAAGGTGTATATGATAGGAAGTCTCACCCTCCAACCATCTCTTTCCATGGTCTTAATTATTTATGAATGAATATTCATGGACCAGCCAGCCATTGCTTGCTTCTGTTCTCTCTCTCTCTCCCTCTCCCTCTCCTTTTCTATACCTAAATCTTTAATTAGAAAGAAAGATTCAGCCCCAGCAAATATCATAAGAGTCTAGTATTCTATTCCATGGTGATATTTTTTAAGAAAAGAAATTTTAATATAAGCTTAAGGAAGATTGAATCATGAGAAATTATATTTTAAAAAATAATTTGTAGGTAAATAATGATATTGCTATTTAAAAGAAGCCTTTTACATGAAAATAATATCATATATTTAGATATTTTTATTCCCTGTTATAATATTCATCCAAGAGAGAGATTTATTTTAATAGATAAGGTTATAATTTTGATTCGGTTGTAATATTAAATATTTTCAATTTGGTTACATATATCAAAAATCAAAAAATTCAAATTCAAAACGAAATTGTTTTATATCAATTATGGGTGGATTCATCTGATTTTTGATTTATTTCATTTAGTTTATTCATTTTTGAATAGTAAATGATAGTTTTTTATTTATTCTCAACAACTACTATAAAGTGTAATGTTTGGTTGAAGTATAACCATATAATATTAAAATTAAAATCAACTTCTATTAATCATAAAAACATTAACTGATATTTATTAGTCTCAATATAGAAAAATATATAGATAATAAAATAATGAAAAATAATATATCAAAGTTTGTAAATAATTAAATTAAGTTAATTAAAAATATAGATTATTTATTACTTATTTTATCTTCTCTAACCAATACAAATTACATCTATATTTTTTAAATTTACTAACACCCAACCCTCTTAACTCCACCACCAACAATAACTATTTAGAAAAGTTCCATTTTGGATGATTTGATTTGATAGGATTTAAATAAATGAATTTAAATATTTCATAAATTTATAAAATTTGATTCAAATAAATGAATTTAAATATTTCATAAATTTATAAAATTTTATTCAAATAAATGAATTTAAATATTTCATAAATTTATAAAATTTTATTGTTTGGTTGTTAAAAAATTAAAATAATCTATAAAATGTTGAATTCTCTTATTTTAATAGAATTTGAATTCTCTCCCTTCAAGAAGGAATGTAATTTATATGATTTTATTATAAAAATATCATTAAAATCTATAGAGTTCATATTTTCAATCAAATAATGAAATTTAGATTCTTTCAATCTAAATCCCTTAAAATTATTTCTTAGGGATAGGTTATGATAATTTTTTTAGATTACTAAAGTTATTTCATTGCTATTATGGTCGAATATTTGATGGGGGGGGAATCATCCATCACTTTTTCTTCATTTTCTTCTCTACGAAGCAAGGGCTTCATGTAAGAAAGAAAACCCATGTTTATGGAAGCTGTTACTCATCTTTAAAGATACAAATATACACAAAACATTGCCTGGAAAAGGTGTGCAAACATAAGAACAAGAAAGAGGAAACCAGTCAACATCAAATTAATGAAGCTTTTGTTTTAATGGAGAATAACTTTAGCTTTTGCTTTTAGGAAGAAATGTTTAGTATAGAACACTCAAGGAGTGGATCCTAAGATTATATATATTCATAAAGTAACCCAAATCCCCACATATATAACTTCATCAAAATCACCATATTCATTCAAAAATATAAGACCCATGAAGAAATTTAATAGGGTTAGAAAGGAAATATTCTCTAACCGGAATGCTCTCTTGATGCCTATTATCTTGGAGTGGAAGAGATTGGCGGAAATATGAAGAGAGCAACCAACTTGGTACAGTTAGGATATTAACAGCTTTAAGAGTTGGAGAGTATAACTAATTGGGTGTCTTAAATTGAAATGATCTTTTCATCTGAATGTACCTATCATCATTAATCGCAAGTTATTATCCTTGTGATGCAGACATGGCAGTTCAATATTAATACTCATCAACCATAAGTGAAATTGACATTTCATGCATATTATAGCTTAAGCTTAATTTAGTGATCCTTTAGGCCACATATAAATTGCAAAATTCAATTATGATATAAACATATGAGTGGTAAAATTATTGGTGGCCCGTCTAGAAAAACAGAGCACTTAAAGCAGCAATATTCAAGTCATTTTCTTTCTTCTCATAAGTCTCTCTTTTATACAGCAAACGTTTACCGCAAGCTTCTTGTTGCCGCCACCATTAATAAAGTGGACTCACCACACAAGACTTTGCCAATTCCAAACATGATTTTTCTTTTTCATGGTTGGCACTGTATCTCCTTTTCTTTTCTTAATTTTTCAAAATGTCTAATTCTTCGGGCCACAAGATGTCTGATGCTATATGGGTTTATATCTGAATACATGTTAATGAATGAATATTTCCATTCACATAAAGTCATTTAGACATGCATGATGACGTAGGTGTCGAACGAGCTTGTATCATGCTAGAGCATTACGGATAGGGGTGGAACTTAGATTGCCAGTTGAATGTTTGTATCAGTATACATTAATATAATTGTAATTTTATCATTGCTAAACCGTATATGCTAAAAATTTCATTGCAATGACAATAGCAAAGGATACTTCCTGCCCTTTGAGGCTTCTGCTCCTTGCCGTCTGCCCAAGACTCGGAGGCTCCTTGCCCTTTTTCTAGTGTGATCATGCGGCCCGGTTCGGACAATGACAAGTCTTTCAAGTTACAATACTTGATTCAGCTTATTTCTTTGGTTTTGTTTTGCGAACCTGACGGTTAGGATAATAGAGATGAGGATCACAGTCTACCATTAGAATCAGCGGCGTCAGAAGAATTTTGTTTCTGTTCCAGGGACCATTACTTGCAGCAGAATACAGTCGGAAATCTCTGTTTACGTCTACCGACATATTTATTGCTAACATCAGGTTAAACAATTCAAAAGTTTGAAAATTGAATGAAAAAATCTTCTTACGGAGAAGGAGATCCAATCTACAGTATGCATGATTTCACAATCTCTAGAAATTAGATGGTAACCGTGATACAAACTGATTTTCTATCAATTTGAACCCGTAGCCAGACTATAAGCTGGAACTTTGGCAAGTTTTTGTTTCTTCATGCCCGCCCGAATCCTTTCAACCTCTTGCCACAAACCTCTGCTAGCGTAAATATTAGATAAAACAACAAAAACCCCATCGTTCCAAGGTTCTAACTCGTGCAAATACTTGGCCACCCATTCACCCATCTTCACATCCCCATATTTCTCACAAGCACCCATCAAACACCCCCATATTACCACATTTGGCTTCATTGGCATCCCTTCTATCATCTCCCTAGCCTCTTGAAGCAAACCAACTCGCCCAAGCAAATCCACCATGCACCCGTAATGTTGCATTATTGGTATTATCCCATAAACATTCCTCATCATTTCAAAAAAATGTTTCCCTTCCTGTACCTTACCTCCATGAACACAAGCACTTAACACACCGATAAAAGTTACATGGTTAGGCGTAGCTCCAGCTTCTCTCATGCAATTAAAAAATTCGATAGCTTCATCAGAATGTCCATGCATCGCATAACCTACTATCACTGATGTCCAAGAAGAGACATTTTTTTCACCCATTGTACAGAACATTCTTCTTGCTAAGTCCATTCTACCACACTTTCCATACATGTCAATAAGTGAATTCATCATTAATATGTCTGGTTTGCCAACAACATTAGCGTGAAAAACATATTTATGCAATTGGATAGCTAAGTTTAGATCCCCTAAACTCCCACACGCAGACATTACACTAACCATGGTCACACCATCTGGCCGAAACCCCCATTTTCTCATTTCTACAAACGTCTCAATCGCTTCTCTTGCTCGCCCACCTTGACTCAGCCCCCCTATAATAGCATTCCAAGAACCCAACTTTCTCTCAGGATTTTCATCAAACAACTTGTACGCATTCTTAAAGTCACCACATTTCACGTATAAATTAATGAAACCACTTTCACAATACTCATTTGACTGCAGGCCAAGCCTGATGGCAAGGGACTGAAGTTGTTTACCAATCTCAATGGCGAAAAGATGGCACACAGCTTTTAATACAATAGGAAGTGTATAAGAATCAGGCAAGACTCCGGCTCGAGACATATAAAGGAAAACCTTCAGTGCTTTAGTAGGATCATCGAGTCTAGAGTAGGATCTTATTATGTTATTCCAATGGAATGGAGCGGGACAAAGTAGCAGCAAGTGGGTTCTGGTAATATGGGCATAAATTTGGTCGAGTTGTCGTAAAGTTGTGCAATTAGATAAACGGGTTGCTATCTCTTTGGCTGCGTCTTGGGTTGATTGCCTTGACGGAGGCGGAATTGTTGGATTTTGAGCATGGAACGGTGTAGCTGCCAGACAAAGTCTGTAAGTGAGATGGTAGGGAATGAGGAGGTGTTTCAATGGTGAGGATTTAGAAATGCCAACAAGAACATGATGCAAGGATTTCATCATTCTTCCGAAAGAGCTTTCGTCTACCTAATTTGGATGGGGCTTAAATCTCCATTCGCACCTCCAGGAATGTTAATTACAAAAATTGAAGGTTTTATTAACTTCAACTTTTTTTAGGTAGAAATTAAGTATATATGTTTGAGATAACAAATATGATCTGTAAAATTAAGATATAAAGTAAACATTACAGTCGTATGTTCTCCGGCCACTGTCAGGATTTTGACTCCAAGAAAATGGGAGAAACAAGTTTGCCACCTGGGGTTTTACATGTTACATTCTTACATGTCAGCAATGGTTTTTACGTGTCTTGATCACTTTCAGGAGTTCGGCGATGAAAGCTCAAACCAGCCCAGTCGGAATATATCTAGTTAGGTCAATCCCTTGGGCCCTTACTCTTCAGAAAGCTTTATGAATTGTGACCCTGACCCAGAGGCAACTGTATCTGTGTCTACACCGTTGATATTCATCCATGGCTCTAGCATCATAATCAGCGTCATCCCTGTAGCCAAGAAGCAAGCAAGTGGATCATTAATGTGGCCAGAGAAACTCAATATTCCATGTTTCTGTCTTATTATTTTCACCTGGATCTATAAAAATAAGGAGCTATCCAAACTATGAAAGTGAAAGACGAACAAAACATAAGGCATAAAATAACTTCAAATAAAACACTGATATAATCATATCGTAAATTGAGAACTCAAAATGGGTTAGAAAGTTATTAATATAAAGATAAACAAGTTAATGTAAAGAAAAGATATCATAAATAGATCTAAATTATCATTATTAATTTTTCCATGAACACTAATGATTAGAATTTTCACTTTATATATGAGTATATATATTTTGAGAGAAAACAAAATAAGTTTTTAATATTTAATCTATAAGTTTATTAGTTTTTAAATTATTATTATTTCTCACTTAATTTTAATAAAATTAATATAGATATATATCCTAATTATAGTCATTTTTTGAATTATATTGTCACACCTTAAACTGGTATTCATTTATCACATCATCATTCACAATTCTCATTTATTATAAGTACCTTGTACATAGCATATTATATCATAATATTCATATTACACATTCCAAAGCTATATTACACAGATGTTACTGCCATTAAGGTTAATTCAACAGTTGTATAAATACAATACATGATGGAGTATGTTACATTGGTCCCAAACTGCTTCAAGATGGAGATTCTTCAGAATCACAACCTTCTCTGATTGTAAACCGATCAACCTAAATTCTCGCTTGAAGGTCCTGGTCCTGCGTTTATCAAATGACAAACGCTGAGTATAAAACTCAGTGGTACTATAAAAATAGTAAATGACATGAGCATATACCAGAAATAACATTTTGAAGACAAATTACAGTATTCAACAATAAGTCATATAACTGTATCATATTGTGCTATTTTGCATCACTCGTTAGCTATTATAATCAATGCATAAGACATATGGTAGTATTCATAAATTTATATTCACGAGTTACTATTCATAAGTTACTATTCATAAAGTACTATTCATCCAGAACTCTCGAATTTGCAATGTGTATAAATGATAATGTATGTCTGTGATAATGCATTCATGCTTTGCATTCTCCCTCTAATTTTCCTGTAACATTTTATTTCTTTTCTGTATAATTGTGCATAATCTCATACTGGGTCTATTGCTCTATGTACCGGTACTGTATCATTCTCTGGTTCCCGTAGGAACATAACATTTCTCTATGGTTCACAATAAGAACTTATACTGTATGATTCCATCAAGGAAATCGATAATAACTGTATGACCCAGTACGTTTTCATTGATCATTTCTCTGTATACTCTTTCTTTTTCCCCTTATATCTTCTGTATGATATGTCATGAATGTCTTCATGTATGGATGATTCATGACATGATGCATACATGATGCTTTAATGACCATA
>CANYBF010124599.1:0-10500 GCA_948192965.1 Dalechampia spathulata | reverse complement strand
GAAATCAAATTTGTGTGAGGATCATACGCGATCGCGTATATTATTGGCATGATCATACGCGATCGCACATGATGACATGCGATCGAAGCAATAGACAAGATAACATATGCGCGCATGCTTAAAACATATCCAAAATCACTCGGTAATCAAAATAAATTGAAAACAAACATATGCGTTGGAGTGATGATCATATGCGAATGCGTATGATATTGAGATTATCATACGCGTACACACATGATAATGTGCATGCAAACCGAGGCAAATTTAAAATGATTAAATCATGCAAAATCAATGCACAAATCATTAAAACAATTCGTTTTCAATTACATTCATGCATAAATGTCATTAATAACATAAAATAGCAATTCAAATCATGTTATGACAATAGAAGATAATGCCAAATCAATAAAAGCGGGAATGATTTGCTAACCTTTTGTAGTTTCTCCTTAGCTCTGTGAAGAATCCACTCCAAAATCCAAGTGTTAGGGTATTAAAATCGCTTAATTCTAAGTGATTTAGTGCGTTTTAATTGATCCTAGAGGCTTAGATTGATTAAAATTACATTTTGGAAGTCCCAATCACATTTTTGGTGGCTGACGGCTGCCTAGGGATTAGGGTTTTTTGTCTAGAATTACGAACCCTGAGCCAAATGGTAGAATTAGGGTTAAATGGAGTCTGTCCCAGGGAACATATGCGTATGCATATGTAACATATGCTAAACCCTAAAACATATGTGTACGCATAAGTCAACATATGCTAAGGCCTAAGACATATGCGTATGCACATGTGACATATACTAAGACCAAAAAACATATGCCTACGCCCCTGAAACGCCCCGGAACGGGCCAGAGTTGGCCCAGAATGGTCCAGAAACATCCCAGATTGATTAGGATCAAGCCGGTCCAAAAACAGGGTGTGACAGTTTCCCCCTGATTCAGAAGAATTCACATGTGTTCAAAGCATGTAATTCTCGCGGAATCAACAAGAGCACCTGAAGCAGACAAGATGACGGGCTGGAAGGTCGCATGAGAGTAGTCTCATCTCATCAACCCGTGGGCAAAAGTGATCTCCCAGATGATCACGATCTGGTGAGAAAGTTGCATGAGGTAGCGAGACCTCACCAACCGTGGGCTAAAAGGGTCTCCCAGACGGTCACGATCTGGCGAGGAAGTTGCATGAGATAGCATGATCTCACCAACCATGGATAGAGAGAATCCTCTAGACGGTCACGATCTAGCAGGACAAGGTATGGTGCCTAAGTACTACCAAATAGGACTTTCTCTGTCTCTTGTACAGGTAAAGAAGTTGCGCAAGAATAATCTTATCTTACTAACTTGTGGGCTAAAAAGTTGTAGGAGACGGTCATCCTACCAACTTATGAGCTAGAAAGTATTGGCAAAAGAGTTGCATGAGATACTGTAATCTCACCAACTGTGGGTTAAAGAGATTTGGCAAAAGAGTTGCATGAGATACTGTGATCTCACTAACTATGGGTTAAAGATGATTGTATCCACTGGGGATGAAGGCAAATCTAGACAGGGGTGGTCTCACCCTACAGATCGCGGCAAGAAGGTTGTATCCACTGGGGATGAAAACAGAGTAGTGTCGGGGCAAACAGCCTAACAACAGTGGCTAAAAAATTCTCCTAGACGGTCACGATCTAGCGAGAAGTCAAGTTTAGAGATATAATTTGCAGAAAAATCATAAGAGGTTAAGTCAAGGAAGTCTTACCTTACCCTCAGGAATGCTGAAAAGTTGCGGGAGACAGCTTGTCATCCATTGAGGATAGAGAAGGACAGTCATGATCCTTCGTACTGAAAGGTAGATCAAGCGAACAAGGCATCATTCGAGCTTGATTCCAAGGACACTAGTAAAGTTTCACCAAGTGCATTGAATTCAGACTACACTGTCTCGGTTTAACCATACTCATAGCAACAGCATTTTCTTTCTCACAGAACCTTGACATGTTCAGATTGTGGAATGGAATGTCAACCTTCCACTTCTTGAATTATGCTTCCCAAGAAAGCAGCATATTATCGAGATGAATACTGCCAACTATGTTCTTGTGTTTCCTCTTGTAGGTTGAGGATGAGCTTGTTCGAGAATTGTCTGGTTGTAGGAACTCCTGAAAAATTGTCAAAAAACAAGCCAAAAACAAGTGTTGCAAACATATGCGTTCGCATATGATGTGTACCCAACGCATATGAAACATACGCGATCGCGTATGAATCATATGCGGTGTGTCCAATAAGTCATATGCGACCGTGTATAACTTATGCCTAACGTATATCCTAACATACGTGATCGCGTATAAACATATGCCCCGTGTAAACAAGACATATGCGATCGCATATGTTTTCTATAAATACCTAAATCCTCTCATTTTTCACCATTCCATCCAAAAATCACTTTCCAAAAAAACCTCTCTAGCTTTTAGGTTCTCTGTTTTTCAGCATAACGTTATGATGGCACAACAGAGACCCTGCGAGTCCGTGAGGTACGGAGGAGCTGACACCCCACACCATGGGTTGACACGAGGGGAGCGGGTCCCACTGCTCCTTGAGGCTTCCACCCACCGATCACAGCTGCTCGAGCAGCAGGTAAAAGCCCTCAGCCCATTTCCTATGTGATTTATTTAATTTCTTGCATGACCTGATTATAGGATTAGGGACAATAGGAATAGGCCTAGGAAAAGACCTATGAACCTTAGGCTTTAAGAAACATGAATTTAGGAGCTTGAGTTTAGGACACTTACATGGCGGTGTCGCTTGTTGTAGGTCCGGATTTCTACGACGGGCAACTACTCCGAGATATATCAGTGGTTGCAGGAGACGAGGAGTGTCTTGGCCGTGTTGATTGCCATGTTGGAGAGATGGTGGGACACTACCCACATGTTCCACCTACCTATTGGGGAGTCGACCTTCACGGCAATGACCGGTGTGCCCTATCTGCAGAGTAGAATACCAGCTCTGACAAGCGCTCTTTCTCCGCTTGCTGGCAGTATTAATCTTCCCAGATGCGATCAGATGATATATATACACTACCTTCTCCTGTCTAAGCCTATATGCACGGCTTATAGCTTGACTTTCTACTGATGGGTTCCACACAACATCAAGCAACACAACCCTTGATGCACCAACGAGATTGATTCCTTCAGAACAGGCCCTTTGTTGATGCAAGTAGCACTTTTGCTTCACTGGTTCTATCGTTAAAGTGCTTAATTAGTGATTGGCGATTATCAATATTGACTGCACCAAGAGTCCACTCAAAGTGAAAGTGTAGTCTTCTCGAGGGGTGATCTTGAGGAATGAAATAGGCTCAAAAGAGTCACAAGATAGAGTCACCATTGAATGGTTCCAAATTGGGTTCCATCGACCCATAACATCAATGCTAAGTTAAACCCTTTAGAGATGGGTTCAGGTCGTGAAGATCTATTTTCTCAAAGTTTCCAAATTGAATTTTACCATTTTAGTCAAATTAACTATTTTACACATGCGAGCATTCATAAACATGAAATAAGCATACAACGGAGTGTAGCATAGAAGCAATCATAGCAAATGACAACATGACAAATACGATATAACAATCATAATATATAAAACATGACATATGCATGGCATTTGAGAAGTAACATGACATATGCATGACATGTGAGATGACATAGCATAGGCATGACATTGGAAATGACATGGCATAAACATAACATATGAAATGATATGATATAGGCATAACATGTAAAATGACATGACATAGGCATGATATGTAAAATGACATGACATAGGCATAACATGTGAAATAACATGGTATAAGCATGACATGGAAATAACATGGCATTGGCATGACATGTGAAATGACATAACATAAGCATGACATATGAAAGACATATATCATATGGCAATGATAAAACAAGCATAAAAGCATAATAAGGCATAGTAGCACAAATAAAAATTAAAATATCTCCTCTACTTGGGAAAACAACCTCGAGCAGCTCGAGCCAAAATGCAAATAAATGATGTTAAGCAATAAAAGAAATATTGGGATACAATTAATCAATTCAATCTCATGTGAAAGAATGAATCAAGGATCAAATCCTAAGAATATATTGGTAACATTCATGAAACAAGGAATTAACACGAGTCAGATTGTAAAAAAAAATTGATTTTAAACAAAATCATTCATAGTCATAATTGGAAGATTTTAGGATCATATATGGGATCACTTAGAAATAAGTCAACATTCAATTAAGGTTAATCATGTCAACAAATTAAAAATTACAATTAAAATGACATTTAATTAAAGAATTAAGCAAAATTAAGTTAATTTAATGGTAAAATCAATCAAATTGATCATGAAAGTCAAAATTGGAAGACTTTAACATCCTTAAACATCAATTATAACATGAATCAACATTTAATTTAACTTCAATCATACCAATTATAACCAAATTATGTTAAAAATAACATTTAACTTGATTAATTAATTTTAAGGCCAAAATCAATGAAATTGAAATAATTTATGATGAATCTAGATCATTAGGATCACTGTGAGATCATAAATGCTACTAGAAACTTTTTAAAAAATAAAAATCAAAACAAAAATGATTGAATTTATATTAACTCAAAGTATTATCTCCATCATATCAATGCATGCATGTGTTACATATAATAAAAATGAAGGTATATGTATCACATAAAGTGATATGTTCGTCATATGAAGTGAAAAATAAACTACATGTGTTGCATATAATAGTATATACATCGCATAAAGTTATTTGCCAAAAGAAAAAAATCATGTTTTTTTAGCCAAAATCATAAATGTCAATTGATTATTTGATTATCATAGATCATTTAGGCCATTAGCAAGCCCTAAATACTGCTGTGCCATTTGGAAACAAGCAAGACCTACCAAATCAATGAAAATCCAAGAGAAAGAGGAAAAGTGGAAGAAAAATCAACTCATCAATGCTTAGTAAAGCTTAATCTTCAATTTCCAAACATGATTAAGGTTTAAGTATGGTTAATTACCCTCTAATTACCTAATTAAGAGCTTAATGAAGTGAGATTAGATTTTGGTAGAGTTTTACCTTAGACTTTATTGTTCGAGGATCTCTTAAATGTTAATACCTGAATGGTATTTATAAAATCCAATAGGTAAGAAGCTAAAATGAGAAGCTAAAATGCATTAGAAATGTGAGAAAAAGTGAGATTTTTAACTTCATCCATCGCATAAAGTGTTATATGCGATGCATGAAGTCGAAAAATCATTTTATGCACTGACTTACATAAGCCATAAACTAGATGTGTCGCATGTCTAATTCATAAGGCTATGAAACATATGTGTGCAACTTGATTTCGATAACGGGAACTCATGTCAAGCCATATCAAGAAGAGAGCAAGTTCATAACATACATGCATAAAAAGGTCAACTTCATGCATCACCTTGTATGAGCCAAAAACTAGATGCACTATATAACCAAATGGTTTATAGCTTTGCAAATAGCATATATTCAACTTAGATTCGAAAACAAAGTACTACATTAAGTCGTATCGAGAAACATTCAAAAATGCACGCACACAGGTGAAAATTAAGGATCAACACATAGATTTCTTTTACAAAAAATTAGTGTTTGATTGGAATAATTTTTCTTTCATCTACTTGCTTGAATTTGAAAAAAGTGGGCATAATTAGCACCATTAAGTTTTTATTTTCAAGTAGTAGAAAAAAATCTCAACTACTACTTATTGAAATAGTTTTTGTTTTTTTATTCCATTAGAAATTAGATTTTTAATCTATTAGTTTTAAAATAATTAAATAAATTTTTATCTTGATCATTTATTTAAAAAAAAGGGTCAAGATTCATTTAACATGACTTATCATGTTAAAAGAAAACTTGATAGGATACTGATCCTAATTTTAATTTATAATGATTAATTTTATCTAAATATTCTATTTAAATTTAAATTTAAATAATAATTATTTTATTATCTGATAGTTAAATTTATTAAAATTAAATTTCATCAGTTAATTTTAGATAAAAAATCAACAAATAAATTATTGCTTTTAAAGAAATAAGATTTTATTAAAAAATCTAAATTTGTTAAAATTAATCTTATTTTATTTTAATTATCTAATAATAATAATTTAAATTTATGATAACTAATTTTTATAATAAAATTATATAAAAAATATTATTTATAATTATTTTTTAAAATATAAGATTTTCATTAAAATATGAGAATTATTTCACATTATTAATGTATAGTTAATCTTTTTAAACTTATATTATGAAAGTCATAAGAATTAGATTATGAAGCATACTTTTCTCAAGTGTAGGACCTATTTTTATTAGTTTAATAGTTAATATATAAGTATTTTATTAATTTTAGTTGATAAAAATTTATTTTTTTGAATGAAAAATAATAATCATAAAAATTATTGCATTTTAGAATTCTTAAAATATCTTTAAAATTTTTGAATTAATATAAATAAATAATAAAAAAATCAACCACATCAAATATTCTCAATTAAAATTTTAGAATTATTAATTAAATAAATTTAAATTTATAATTAAAATAAATTAAAATACATGATTTATTGATTTTGAAATAGAATTTTAAATGAAATATATAATAATAAAATTTTATAGAGATAGAAAATCTATTATAAAAGTGATATGTATAATAATATAATTTTAAAATAGTGATATGTATAATAATATAATTTTAAAATATATTAACATAAATATTACTTTTGAAAATTTATAAAAAATAAATATAAAAATTAATCTAACAAATAAAAATAATAAAATAAATTTTTATTTAATATAAATTAGTACAAAAAAATAAATTTATTAATTGTAATTAGTGTATTATTTTATATTTTTATTAAAATTTTTTAATTTAAATATTACTTTTTAAAACTTATCAAAAATAAATATAAAAATAAATTTAATAAATATAAATAATAAAATAAATTTTTATTTAATATAAATTAGTGAATAAAATAAATTTATTAATTGTGATTAGTATATTAATAAATTATATTATATTATATTTTAGGTAATTATCTTATTAAATTTAGAAAATGGATAACTTAATATTAATAAGATAATATTAAATTATATTATATTTTATGTAATTACCTTATTAAATTTGAAAAATGGATGTCTTAATATAAATTAACATAATATTAAATTAAGTTATATTTTACATAATCATCTTATTAAATTTGAAAAATGGATATCTTAATATTAATTAACATAATATTAAATAATTATATCATTATTAAAATTAATAAATTAAAAATATAAATTAATACATAATTTAAACATAAATACTACTCGTTTTATTTGTATTTGTTAACTACTAAATTTTATTCAAAGTTAAAAACTACTAAATTTATTCAAATATAAATACAACTCATTTTATTTCTATTTATTAAAAATTATCAATTTTATTTATATTTATTAATTATTAAATTTTATTCAAAGATAAATACTACTAAATTTATTCAAATATAAATACTACTCATTTTATTTCTATTTATTAAAAATTATCAATTTTATTTATATTTATTAATTATTAAATTTTATTCAAAGATAAATACTACTAATTTATCACTAATTACCTTTTAAACTTTATTAAAAATAAATATAAAAATTAATCTAACAAATATAAATAATAAAATATATTTTTAGTTAATATAAATTACTGTACAAAATAAATTTATTTATTGTAATTAGTATATTATTTTATATTAATTAATATAATATTAAATTAAAATATATTTTACGTAATTATCTTATTAAATTTGAAAAATGAATGTCTGTGAGCGCCAGTTTCTGTGAGCGCCAGTTTCTGTCAGCGCCAGTTTCTATACGCCGCACATGGACAAGGTGTGGCGTACATAGCCTCTGAATCTACAAGAAAATTCAATTTGTCAGTACAGAATTAAACTACAGACCAAAATAAGCATGTTTAATGAAGATAGTACCTCATTTTGACCTCGTTTTGGCCTCCGGTTTGATGAACCAAACAATTAATTAAGTAATTAATTGAAATAATTAATTTTAAGGCTAAAATCAAGTAGATATGGATGATTTATGATAGATCCAGAACCCCAAGCGCACGGAGAAGCTACTGGAGTCACTGGAAAATTCAAAACCGAAGCGGTTCGGGAGTGGTTCGGGTTGAAATAGGGCTTTTCTGTAAAAATCGAGATCTATGTGCGCTGTACATAGATCTATATACGCCACACATGAGGGACATGTGGCACACATAGAGCCATGTGTGGTGCACATAGAGCCATGTGTGGCGCACATAGCTTTGAAAACCGAAAGAAAACCAAAATTTGTCAAGCAGAAACCCTAGATCCGGCCCCAATCTAGGTAGATTGGACACAAAACCGGGTTTTAGCTCGAGGATTTGCATCCAAATCATAAGACAAATAATTTTTGAGTAAAAATTATTTAAAATCCAGCTTGTTTAAGTCAGATCTAGGGCACCCAAGGCATGGAAAAGCCTTGAATGGCCCTAAAATGGCCAGATCGGGAAGAAATCGAGGTTAAAATGCAAGTTTCTTTGAAAACCAGAGCCTATATGCGCAGCATATAGGCCTATGTGCACCACACATGTGGTACATATGGTGCACATAGGTCTATATGTGCAGCATATAAACCCAAAAAATATAGAAAAATGGAAGAAAAATGGAAAAATAGGAGGATTTACCTTATTCCAGCAGCTTTTCCTTCTTGATCTTCCTTGTTTCCAAGCTTAGGGAGCCTAACTAGGGTTAATTAATCTCTAAATCCTTAGGAAAAATTAATTAAGTGTTTAATTAATTTTTGGAGTGATTTTTGCAGAGTTTGGCCTTGCCAAAGGCAATATTCGGGGTCCCTAAAATGTTACCCCGAGCTTTATATTTATAGAGTAATTTTTGGGCGTGGCAATTTTGTAATTTTGGCCCGAATTTGAAAAATCCTAAACCTATGTGCGCTACATATAGGACTATGTGCGTAGCACATAGCCTATATGCTGCGCACATAGGTCTATATGCGCGCGCATATAGTTTGGAAACCCTTGCGTAGGGCCCACTGTGGTCGCTTTCGAGATGTGCCACAAAGTATATAAGCGTTATTTGACATGATGAACAACTTTGTAGAAGAAATTTTTTCCAAATTCGGTCCCGAGAAGGCTCTTGACCAAACGTCTTTACTATACAACGTGCGTAGCCTATAGGGCTATGCGCTACGCACGTTGTGTTTTCGACCAATGTGCTCCACCTCGTACGGGCGGAACGAAATATGAGCCATATGTCCAGGAAAATGCAAACGACATTTCAAGAAACTTTGCAGTTATAAGTTTTCTCAAATTCGGCCCCAAACATCGAGTTTTGCTAAATGGGCCCAATAGGCCCATTAAGGCTAAAATGTTGCATACGGGATGTCGTGGGTCGTGCATCGCGTAGGCACTAGTGGAAATGTGTTCTACGCGTCGAGAACACTCAAATTGGTGAATTCAGGCGGTGGGCCTATCTGGGTACTATTCATGATGAATAGTACCCTTGTGGGCCCCACAGCATAAAAGGGGCTGGAAATTGGCAAATAGCATGCCAGGCATTCCGCCTCAAGTAAGGCAGCAGATAGGGTGTGTTATGTGCGTACAGAACGCATTAAAGAGAATGATAGTGGGAAGCGGGCCCCACAGCGCGGTGAGCCTACAAATGTGGCATTCGGGGTGCCACGAGATGTGCCTTGCGTAAGGCAGCAATGGAATGTATTCTGTAAGTATAGAATACACTGAATCAGCTAATTAGGGAAAGCGGGTCCCGCCTGCATACTATTCATAGTGAATAGTAACCTAGGTCCAAAATGCAATATTTTGCATTCTATGTATCCTACCACGCGTAGGCGGGTGTGAAATGTATTCTGTAAGTGCAGAATACACAGAATATGAAATAGGGGCAGCGGCCCCGTTATTGCTAGGTGGGCCCCACAGCATAGTGGGCCCAGCAGACGGCATTTGCGATGCCAAGCACTGTGCCTTTCACAAGGCAACCGGGAAATGTATTCTGTAAATACATAACACATTGAAGGGGCTGCGGGCCCCACTGATGCCCTAGGTGGGCCCCACAGCGTAGTGGACCCAGGAGATGGCATTTGCGATGCCAAGCTTTGTGCCTTGCGTATGGCAACATGGAATTGTATTCTATAAGTACATAATATACAGAATAGGCAATAGGGGCAGCAGGCCCCGCTTTTACCTAGTGGGCCCCACCTATGCACTATTCATGGTGAATAGTACTCGGGGCCAAAATGCAATACTCTGCATTTCAAGTGTTTTGCCACCTGTATACGGTAGGGGAGGGTGTTCTGTATGCATAGAACACTCAGAATAGATGGCGGGTCCCGCCAGGCGCCATGGTGGGCCCCACCAGTTCTGAAATGTTCTATACATCAGAACACACAGAGGAAGACACAGGGGCCTATATGTATAATCGGGA
>CANYBF010124470.1:0-21532 GCA_948192965.1 Dalechampia spathulata | reverse complement strand
TACACAGATCCTCCTAAGATAGGTTCATAATGATGGAACCATTCTCTTCGAGAGGTCATATGATAACTTGCTCCTGAGTCAAGAACCCATACATCAGCATACTTTTTCCTGTTCTCAGTAGATATTGCTGCTTCACAACACAACACAACACATTTCCATCATTTGAAGTGCTTGCCACGTTCCCTTGAGAATTAGAATTCTTTAGACTCTAACAATCCTTCTTCAAGTGACCCTTCTTACCACAGTGGTAACATTTGAAATTCTTCTTACTCCTGGATTTTGACCTGCCATGATTGTGACTCCCACTTGGGCCACGTTCTGTTGATCTCCCTCTTATCACCGTTAAAGCCTCCTCTTGTTATGAACTTGCTTGTTTGTCCTCCTTGTTCTTTCGTCGATTTTCTTCTTCGAGAATTGCTACTGCTATATCATCAAAGACCAGAGAATCGGAAAGAATATTATTTGTTAAGTTGATGATGAGCTGATCATACGAATCTGGTAGACTTTGGAGTAGAAGTTCTGCACGTTCTTGAAACTCTATTTTATAGCCCAAAGATGTAAGCTGAGAAAATACAGTATTCAGAACATTAAGGTGCTCCGTCACTGAAGTAGATTCTGCCATTCTCAGGGTGTACAATTTCCTCTTAAGGAAAATTTTATTGTGCAACGATTTCACATCGTACAATCTGATCAAATGATCCCAAATCTCCTTTGTCGTTTTCTTTTCTTCTATACTGGACAAAGGATCGAAGAATTTTATTAAAGAAATAAATAGTAAGAGTTAGAAAATACTCTCTAAATATTTTTCCTTTCCTCTCTTTTTCTCTCGATCTATTTTTAGATCTGTTTTGGGATTTACATTTGTTGTCTTTGCTTATTTATAGGCAGAGGATACGCGTACCTCAGCCAATTCTTTTGACTTTTTTTTTTTTTTTATTAAAATCAACAATTGTGGCGCCCCCATTTTCTTTTTTTGCGGGCGCCCATCACAGCTAACACCACTTGATGGTATTAAAAGTTTTCAGTTAAGGTTTTTTAAATATTAATATTTTATATTTTTTACATATTGAATTAAATTTAATTTTCTTATATTCAAGACTTATTGGTTAAAAAAATTAATCCCATCATTCTGTTAAAATTATTGAAATTGTATAGGTCAAGAAAAATTATAATTAATTGGGACTAGAAGTAAATAATAAACTAGAAATAAAATAATTTTATTTAATTAAATAATAAAATATAAGTGTAAACTATTATGATTTTAGTTTTTTTATAGTTTAAAATTCAAAACCTCTTCGTAAAAAATACAATTTAACTTTGTTTTTTGGATTTGAATTTCGATTAAAATAAGATTTTAAGTTTGAATTTTAATGAAAAATAATTAAATCAGGAGAAGGAAAGATATAGAAAAAGCAAGCAGATCTCATTACAGCAAGAAAAATTATAAAAAATAAAGCAAAATATATTACTCTTGCAAATCCTATATTCTAACGTCTCTTAGAACTTTAGGGCAGTAAAAATGGCGAGAATCTTCGTAATGGCAGCCATCATCAAAGTTCTGCGAGTAACTAACAGCATCGTAATGAAACGACAAAGGTTTCGAGGTCGATGAAGAAGAGGAGGAGGAGGAGGTGGTGGTGGATGATCCATATAAGCTACTTTTCCCATCCCTAACCAGCCTTCTTATAAGGTGTCTCCATCTTCTGCTACTTCTGCTAGTGTTTTTGCTGCTGCTGCTGCTATGGATGCGAGAGTATTCGGCTTCTTCATGCACCGGAAAGCATGAAGGAGATGAGACCATGAAGCCTGACAGACAGGAAAATCGCCGGTGAGGAACCGGAAGATTGCGATTATGATGATGATTTTTGTCCATTTTTATCGATGGTTTTTTTTTTGTTTTGTTTTGCCTTGGGTGAATTTCTGCTGGTGTTGTGCTTAAACAATGATATATGAGGGAGAAGAAAAACATTTATTTGTAGATTGCAAGTTGGGGCGCTGTGTCCTTTTATAGGTCACAGAGAATCTTTAGGCAAATTATGTACCCTTTTTGCTTTTTGTGTTGTGGACCTTGCTTTGCCTTTTATTCGGTTATTTGCTATAAAAATAACATCCCTTTTATTGGAAAATATTCTTTCAGCTAGCTTGATTTTGATGGTTTCGAACTTGAAAAGTCGTTTAAATTAAAATCTTATATTATTATTAAGTGTTCTTAGATTTAAAATATGAATATATTTAAACATATTATTTAATAATTAAAAATATTTATGAATTAAATTTTAAATTTTTTAATTATAAAATTTTTTAATATTATATTAAAAATTTATTTAATCTACAAATTTAAACCAGCTCTTTCATACATTATTTTTCATCAATGGGATTAAAATGTAATTCATAGTTAATACCAATGATCATTTGCTCCTATTGGACACTAACAAGGTGACAAAAGAAAAGAAAAAAGGCATGATGACTTGACCGGAATTCGTTGTGAAGTAAATTCAACTCAAAGGTCAACGAATTTTTTTAATTATCTTTAATTAAACTCGATTAAGAAAATACTCACTGATTTAATTCGATTTTTAAAGAAGTAAATCATTCAATCTGATTTTTTAATTAAAAAAATAAATAAAATTTAAATTATACTAATAAATGAATAACTGAAATGATCAGTTAATTATAGAATCTATATGTTTAGCTGGAAGTGTCAAATCATCAACCGTTATTAGTTGATAAAAGTTTGTATTATAAGTAAAATCAACACAAATTGTTGGGTTGAGAATGAGTCATCTCTCTTGCATCGTGACTTGTTCCACAAGGTAACCTTCCTCTAATCTCATCAAGTTGAAGTTCTTTTATTTTTATTTTTATTATTTGATGGCAAAAATTATAAATCTGAAATTAAAACAATATCAAGAAATTATTATTAAAAAAAAAGCTTAACCTAAAATCCAAAAATCCCAAGGAACAATATAGGCTCAAAATCGACCGTTATAATAATATTCGACAAAAATCTGTGCCACGTACCAATTTAATAATTAAAAATAATAAATTTCACAGAATCGAATATTTAAATTTGGCCCCCTTATCATTCGGAAAATGACATTCCATCATTTTATGGGTCGTAATATCGCTGAAAACTTTGACTGCTAATTTGGCAAATATGTATTTTTTTTTTATCTCTACATATTTATAATAATTTTATTTTTGTTATTAATTCGATAACAATCCACAACCGGAAGCTGGAACCCGGTTTGAAGGTCCATTTAGAAGCGCCAAAAGGAAAAAGTACCTTCCTTCTGACAGTCTCAGTTCTCACAAGGCCTCCCATTTCCAACCATTCTTTATCATGTTTGTCCGTCCCTTCCCCCTTCTGATTCCTTCCTTCATTTCCTCCGGTTTTTGTTACTGTTGGTACAGGGATGCTCGGTTTTTTTTTAATAAAAAGTTGAATGGAATTTAAAATAAGACGTATTTAGCCTTGATTTATCCTTTTTTTTTATTTTTCAATAATTGATTATCACTCTCTTAATTTAATAAAATATTAAAAATTACCTCTACGTATATATATAAAAGACTTTGCCCCTGGTTGAAACCATTAGTAATTGTACTTGTGAATTATTTTGTGGTGGTGACCCATGTGGATATGTGTATGGAGGTTGACGACAAACTGAATCATTTACATATATTTGGTGGGATATTGAGTTTTCCTGTACATGGCTTCACTAGTCACTATGATGCTTGGGTCATCGTTCTTAATTATATTTACCTTTCAACTTCTGTTTTGCTGGTTTTTTCCATAAACGTGAATGTCTATCGCTTAAAATGATGAGAAATATAAAAAAGAAGAATTTGCATAATTAATTCTAAATAATTTTAAATTAATATTTTAGTTAAATTGACTTATAATTACCAGTGTATAGTTTTTTGATGATCATTTTATTATTGAAGCTAATCTTTAAAAATATATTTCATTATCTAAAAGTTGTTTATATACCCATAATTATAATTAACATTATTTTAAAAAAAACTGGATGAAGACCTATCATGCATATTAATGGATATTTTTCCAAAGCATGAATTATCAAAAATATCACTCTGTATAGAATCCAATTTTAGGTCCTGTTAATGTTAATCAATTTAATATTGAATTTTTTTGTCTAAATCCCCATACAGCATCGGCTGGAATAGCTCAGTTGGTTAGAGCGTGTGGCTGTTAACCACAAGGTCGGAGGTTCAAGCCCTCCTTCTAGCGCAGATGTTTATTTTCTGTTCCCAATATTTGAATTATTGATTTTATTTTCATACCCATAGTATACCAGCACCACAAGCTGGAATAGCTCAGTTGGTTAGAGCGTGTGGCTGTTAACCACAAGGTCGGAGGTTCAAGCCCTCCTTCTAGCGAAATTTTTCAGCGATAAATTTTATGAATTTTAAATATTATTTGAAAGCTTGAATAAATTATAAAAAATTAAATGATTTTTAAATTTAATTCAAATACATTTATTATTCATTTCACAAAAAAATTTATTTATAAATCATTTTTTATTAAACACATCAATTATTTGTTATTTAAAATTTTTTTTAATTAAATATATAATTACTTGATTTTTTAAAGTACTTTACAAGCTAAATTTAATTAAACATCTTTTAAATTAAAACATCTCAACCATAGGTTGATAAGCTATTAATAATATATAATATTTAATTTAAATAAACTTATTAATTATTTTTCATTACATTTTTTATTTTTCTTTAATTCTATTTAAATCGAATATTTTTTCATCCATCTCAAATCAAAAGAAATACTTTTAAATACATATATTATATTTATTATATTCTTATTGTAATTATAAAAAATTATTTTATTTAATATATTAATAAAAATAAAAAAATTTTAACATTTTTAATTAGATTATTAAAATATTTAGTAAGTTATAATTTGATCAATTAAAAAATACGTATATTAGTTTAAAATAATAAATATATTATTAATAAATCATATTTTTTTATAATTATCTGTTGACATTTTATTTGGATTTTCTAGTTTGATTAAATAACTTTAAAATTTTTTAGTATTTAAATATAAATTCGATAATTAAACTCGATTGTTAAATTAAAATAAATTATTTATGCAATTAACTAAAGAAGCCAAAAAAATCACTAAAAATAATAAATGAATAAAAAGGTAGAGGTAATAATGAGAGGTTGGCTTCAAAGAAAAGGAGAAAAAAAAAAAACACGACAAAAAAGAAGAACAGGTCAATCCACCAACCAAGCAAAGAAAGCCGGGAGGTTAGAGAGGAAGAAATAGAAGATCGGAAAAACAGGAGATCGAGAAGAATGGCCAGGGCAGGTGGAATTACAAACGCTGTTAATGTAGGAATAGCAGTCCAAGCTGATTGGGAAAATAGAGAATTCATTTCTCACATTTCTCTCAACGTCCGTCGCCTCTTCGACTTCCTTCTTCACTTCGGTATTCTTCCTTCTTCCTTTTCTTTTTTCAATTTTTTTTATAATTTTTTCAATTCAGTGATTCCTTCTCCCTCTCCACCTCTTTTCTGAAAAATTATTGAAAACAGAGGCGACTACGAAGAGTAAATTGGCATCGTTAAATGAGAAGCTTGACACGCTTGAGCGACGTTTGGAAATGCTTGAAGTTCAAGTCGGTACTGCTACTGCTAACCCTAATCTTTTTACTGTCTGATTAATTGATCAATACTCCTTCCGCTGCTGCTGTTTCTCCTGTTTTGTACTGCATTTAGGTCCGTGTAAGCTCTACTTTTTCTTTTTCTTTTTCTTTTTTTTGTATTTTTTCATTTTGAATTCAAGCATTCTTCGGCTTGTATTACCTTCTCACTACTAATATAATGCAAATATGTTTGTGTTTTTGTCCTTTTCTTTTTGGTGTCTTATATTCATATTCATGTGCATTATCATTTCCTAGGGTCTGGAAAGCATGTTTCAAAATAATCAAACTCACCAATTCAGTGTAAAGGAATTTTTTGGGCTAATTTTGTTACTTGAAATGTAAAGTAATTGCTGATGTTTATTCTTTTTCTGTTAACAAAAAATAAAGGAGATTTCAGAATTGTTGACTTACTAAGCTACAGATTTCAGAATCCCACAATGCTACATAGCTATATTCTTTGAATATGTTTTGGTTGGAATTCTGCCATGATGAATCAGTACTGATGAGCTTCCTCCAACTTTTGAAAATCGGTCATTCATGTGCATGGAGACACCTTAAGCATTGTCACAAAAAGTATTCCTTGTAATTTGCTACACTTAGGCCAATTATATTGCGGCTTGCATTAAGAATGGGATGTTGGATAGGATCGTATAATAAATCGAGTTTGGCCCATTTATTATTGAGTTTAGCTCAAGCTTGAGCTAAACTTTCTAAAGTTATTCTTGTATTGCAATCTTAAATGAACATTAAATGAGCCTTAACAAGCTTAACAGATGTAAATTGTAAAAAAATGATTTACTATTTTATTTAAAAATTATAAAAGAATTGTTAATTAATGTTTCACAAAAATTTATGATTTTACATTATTAATTAAAATTTAAAAATATTTTCTATATCTATCCAACTAAAAATTTATAAATTAAATATTTAGAATTAAATTATTTCTACTTAAATTAACAAGCTAGCTCACATGTTTATTAATGAGTTATTGTCTAGTTTGAGCTTGATTTGTTTATTAAACGCATCTCAATAAATCAAGCTTCATGTAGTCATGAATGACTCAACTCATTTGCATCTATTGATGAGAAGTTTTGGTAGGAGTTGGCAACATTTAGGATCTGTTTCGAAACATTTCATTGGTGTTTGCGTTGTGCTGCAGAAGATGTGATGTATTCTGGTGAAATTTTTAAGCTATACACTATAGGTTTGGCCCTTTTTTGATGCATGACATTACACCTATGAAAGATCTGGAAAAGCTGCTACTGGGCGGATTCAGAGCATAATTTCAGAGGGGGCAAATTTACATCCAAAGCATAATTTCAAGGGGGCAAAGTATAATTTTCAGGGGGGCAATTGTAAAATTTTTTAAATTAGTGGGGCAAAATATATATATTTATATAAAAATTATATATATATATTAAAAAATTTTAAATGAGTGGGGGCAAGTACCCCCACTGCCCCCACTGTGGATCCGCCACTGGCGACTGGCAAACAGCACTGCAATTATCTACGGGGTAATGATAATCTCACGTTCATGCTTGACTCAGATATAACTATAGGTAATATATAGATTATGGGGTTGCTAATACTTAATGCACTGGATAACTTTAAGAAACAAATTCTTTATTACCCCTTTTAATGATTTTTCATGGTCCACGTCTCTCATAGGTTATAATGTCCAACTTTCTTTGAATGTTCATTTCTTTTTGTATCTTACGTTGAATGATGATTATTTATCAGGCTAGTATGGGCATCACTAGTGACAAATAGTAGTGAGTTACCATTCACGTGCTGGAAAAAAATTGCCGCTAAGGTCTGGTTGCCATAATACATGTGGGGAGTGATATAAGAGAAACAATTAAGATTAGATAATAGTTTCAATAGCATTTTGGCATTTCCATAGGGTAAAGTTGAGGCATTTCATGTCTAATGTGGACTTTCTGGATGCAAAAATAGAGGATAAATTCTTCAAAAATAAAGGAGCTAAAAAGGATGGGCTTACACAAAACATTGTGCGACTGAAGTGATGAAATAGAGTATTTTACTACGATAATGAAAAATGGAGAAAATGAGATCTCTGCATTATAAATCCAAGTAGTTTGCTATTGAAATTTTCTCTATTTGAATATTTTAACCTTCTACGTTCTGTTCTTTGTAATGGCCAATGAGCTAGTCTTTTGCGATTTGCCTTGACCCAAATAAGCTTAATGTTTAATCAATCCATGATTGGGTTCAGTATATGGATAAACCATATTTACATACCATAATTGAATTCTCTATGATAAGTTGATTTGGTATTATCACCAAGTTCAACAACCAGAGTTTGAAAATTGAGAAACCTTTCAAAATTTTTAGCATGAGCAATTGAAAATAGACTGTCTTGATGCACCTTAGCTAGTGCTAAAACAAAAATACGATGGGGTTCTTTTCCCCATTAAATGTAACTAGCTTATGATCCGATTAACTGGTACTTTTAAGTTTGACCACACTATTTTTTCAAGGCACCACTATGATCTATTTTTGGCTTCAGCTAGGGTCATTGACTATGGTTGCGTTATGAGGGGTTGCTGATCAGCAATTCAAATTGTTTGTGACAAGTTGCTTTACATTTTCTTTATACCATGTACAGAATCTTGCATCTATTCAATTATAATTACATGGTGATCACTGGTGACTTGTATATTCCTTACCTCATATATAGATAAACATGGGGACGTGAAATCCTTGATACACAAATCTGTGGTTCATTTGTATGTTATCGCCATTCCATCTACATTTGTTCATGTGACATTCTCAACCAGCTTCTGATAATTTCTTTGTTCTTGAACAATCTCGCCTAAGGGATTATCTTATTCTCTCAATGTAAGCCATATCATAAATTTTGGCCTCTCAAGATTCAAACAGTCTCTGATGGCGATATTGTCAACTCTCATTTAGTGTTGGTCAAAGACCTGTAAAAGTCATTCTTTCCAATGTAAACACTCGAAGAAGAGAAGACATGACAATCCAAGGTTTTATGGTTGTGCATTATTTTCAATAAAAGGATATAAGAAAAATTTTACCCTTCTTATGATGGATTAAGACGATTAATAATACACCGCTTGTGGGACTCCCATGTAGCATTTTGGTCATGAAAATTTTTTTGCTAAGCTTTTTATACATATTTTCTATGAGCAATTTATTATAAAATGAGACATCATGACACATGTTAAGAAGTTTATATTGATTAGATTAACAAGAAATTTAAATGTCATGGTAATATAACTCTTAGTTAATTTAGCCTCAACTTTTCCAATACATGAAAGTTCCTTTTTTTTTTTCAACCTTTTCAAGTTGACCATTGCAAAAGGAGTGATCGGAGAACAAGGCAGTGTGTGATAAAGGAAAACTAATGAAAACATCGTATATTTGTTCTCTGAAGGTCATTTTTATCTGAATGCCATTTAAATATGTATCAGTATCAATTAAGAAAAACTCTATGTCGTTGATTGTGCTGAAGTTGTTGGGTTGAACTAGAAAGGGTAAGTCCTAGACCAGATGGTAAGTTCTTCCACAGGTTTTCCTGGTTAATGCAAACTAAGAAGCCTAAACTGCTATGTATACTTGTTTTCTTTCTAGAGTGCATATTATTCTCGTCTTTAGCAATTTTATCTTGTCTCAGTGGTTGCCATATGATTCCAACAAAATCATGCACCTCCGCTCATGTCTTGTTGCAAAAAGTAGATTCCTTAACTTGAATAGTCGGGAAAAATGTTAAAAGTTTAATAAAATACAGTATTCAAGAGTTACCCTTAGTTATCACTTTTACAATCCATCTCTTGATCATGAACCCCATCTACTACCTTGGCTCTAGAGGAGCCAAGGTTTGTGTGTTAACTGGTGATGGTTCTGTTGGGGTTGGTGGCGGTGGTGATAAAATATTCTTCTTGTCTGTGACAATGGAGAAGCGATTGGACCCTCCAATGCTGTATCCTCCTATGCTATCAATAGATTTCATATATTCTGATGCATTGTTTTCTATTATCAAAGCATCCTCCAACTCCCTGACAATGTCAGCCATGCATGGTCGATATGCAGAGAAAGGCTCAATGCATGCTAATGCTGCCTCCACCACTCTCCACATTGCCTCTGCATGATACCCTCCTTTTATGTTAGGATCCACAATTTCATCAATATTTGACTCCCTTATATAGGGTTTTGCCTGCAGTTGAATTGTTTTTCTGTTAGTTTGCAATGATATTCATATCTCAGATCCTTGAAAGAACTGTAACAGAAAAACAGTGACTCGGTTGTTTCTTTTTATTTTTTTGGGTGAGAGATGCAAAAGTGTGTTTCTTGGAGGTAGTAAATTGTAATTGCAAGCATCATTCGTTTTAAGTAGGAAAAGGTTTAAGCTTAAAGACAATATCTGGAAAAGAAGAATTACAAGCAACATACATTTTAAGTAGGAAAAGCTTAAGTTTGGACATACTTACCCATTCAACCAAGCTCCACTCATTTCGTGGTCTTTTGATGTTGAGAGGCTCCCGGCCACTAACTATTTCTAGTAGAACCACTCCAAAGCTAAATACATCACTTTTTGCTGATAGATGATGTGTTGAGTAGTACCTGAATGACATAATAGCATTTGAGATTCAATGTTATTCACTTCCTGATACTGAGGAAATGATGCTGACAAGTGGTCGGGCACAATGCGATAGAACCTTTATGTGCCATTTGGAATCTTATGACTTTTTTCTCTCTCAATTTCACTAGTTGCGATACTAGCAAGATCTTAGGTTCTTCTCCATGCTTTTTAGCCACTTTACATATTTAAGCATTCCTTATGAATTTGAAATTGAAAATTGGGTCATGAAGATCTGCACTTACTCTGGGTCCAAGTATCCAGCAGTGCCCCTTACTTCCAGAGATGCACCACTGTCCCCTTCCTGAGGAGCATATTTGGAGAAGCCGAAATCTGCAACTTTGGCATTCATGCTTTGATCTAGAAGT
The DNA here is from genome assembly GCA_948192965.1 of Dalechampia spathulata. Lineage (NCBI taxonomy): Eukaryota > Viridiplantae > Streptophyta > Magnoliopsida > Malpighiales > Euphorbiaceae > Dalechampia > Dalechampia spathulata. The sequence goes on along the minus strand of CANYBF010124470.1, from coordinate 10,854 downwards.
ATGTTGCTTGACTTTACATCTCTATGTATAACACAACGGCCAGCAAATGTATGGAGATGCGTCAAACCTGAACAGTGAACATTTCCAACATTCTGGTATAAGTAATTATGGATGAGTAGAAGTAAATCCAAACATAATTACTGCCTCTATGAAACAATACAATTTAGAAAGCACAATTCACTTCATATTGACCTTTATGGATAACATAGTGTATCATGTTAAGTTAGACTATAATGGATTCAGCTTTTGTTCATTAAATTGTCACAGGGACAGAATTTTCTGGTGCAGTTGATTCCCATTGCACGCTTGATTCTCTTTGTGAGACAAAATCATCTGACAATTGGCTTGTAAACCTTTTTGTCTTTTCACTATCAGAACAGTAGCTCCATGTACGCAAAACTAAGTACTAACTGCTCAGAAATTGTTTCATGATCAATCGTTCTGGTTTCCTAAACTAAGTTTTTACAGAGACCAATATTCCTGGAAGCATTGATCTATTAGCTCTTATCACTTGTTACTCGGGGCATTCTTTTTGATGACCATCTATTTGCTGAAGACTTTAACAACAAAATTCATCCTACTATTTTTCTCAAGGTTCACTGGTCATAGATTTTGCTTTCAGGAGCGTTTGGTGATGGTTATTAATTGATTATCTTGTATCTTGACCATTGTTATTTATGATATCTATCACCATAATATTTTCTGGTTTCTGAGAAATCCAACTAAGTTTTGGTGTCAATGTCATTCTTGAACCTCAATCAATAGTTTAAGCTTTTGGGTTGAATGATCACTTAATAGTTAGATTCAATTTTAAATAAATGACATATGTGATGTAATTCTTAATATATTTTCCCCTTTAGTTACTTGCCTCGAGCAGCACCAAGTGCAATAGAAAGTCTGGTTGGCCAATCTAGAACTTTCCTCTTTGTTGCTTCCCCTGTTATGGAAATGACTATTAGAAAGAGATGAATATTTGAACAAACTAGTGGGATAGGGCTTCTGATGAGTACCATATAGACGATCTTGCAGAGAGCCATTGGACATGAATGGATAAACGAGGATTTGTTGGTCATTTTCACAACAATAACCAAGAAGAGGCACCAAATTCTCGTGACGGATAGCAGAAAGGAGGTTTAGCTGTAGCATATATTGACAACAATTGTCAGCAGACATTTATTTAAGACAAACCGAAGTCATGATCATGAATTGATGCAGAATAATGATGTCTGGCTGTAATATTCCTTGTTTTCTCTCATAAAAAATGTACACAGATTGGCCGTGTATTGAGTAATAAAAGAGAAATGGTCAGGAGGTCTTTTATTCTTAGAATCAGGATAGTCTTTAAGATGCAAGAATTTTGTTCCAGAAATTAGAGACAAATAAGAGTGAACTGGAAAGAGGAGATGTTACTTGACATATTTTTGTTTATAACTATGAGTGCAGCAGGATTTTTCTTTTTGACACTTCATGTGATAAATTTAGCTATGGAAGATTACAATAGAATATTATGCAGTACCTCATTCTCAAACTCCCTAGTTCCTTGAGTAGAGGTTGATGACCGGACCTTCACTGCTACTTCTTGACCATCAAGGAGCGTGCCATGATACACAGATCCAAAACCCCCTTCACCTATCAAAGTTCTATAGCCTTCGGTGGCATTTTCTATGTATTCTAGAGTAAACATCTGAATATTTATAGACTTCAGAGCAACATCGTCAGTACTGGGCAGAGAGAAAATGGCATCTGCATTTTGTAGAACACTTTTTTAGAATGTGTACATTTTATTATAAATATATTTTGGAAAATAACATTTTATTGACCGAAGCATCTCATGTAGTTAGTCATGCAAAAAATAGACCTATTATAGATGTTGATGCTTGCGACGTCTATGCTGCAACTTATGCATGCGATCATGTGTTACATTTAAGAACTTAGCAATGATGATTCATTTGCTTACTTTTTGTCATTGGGTGTCGTTTCCAATCAAATTTTCTTAGGGCCACAAGTTGTCGTCTGTTGATGAAAAGAAAAGCAAGTCCAACCATTACTAAGAAGGATCCACCTGCAATGGTGCCTATGACAATTCCTTGTATATTACGCATTTCTCTTTGCACAACACATGCCCCGTTGCTGAAATTTAACAATTCAAGTAAGAGTTTTCATTTGGTTTTTACATGGTAGATTGTTATAAACACTAGAAGCATAGGTAGTAAGTTTAGTACTCTGTATGAATTCTTGTGCTGTTGAAACTGGAAGGAAGCGTGTTGATTAGATCAGGATTGCAGCCAAAATACCTAGGGAAGGAAGGACGTAAGTAATTAATTAAACTCTGAACAGGCGAAAGCTTCATCTTTATGCATGTTATGTTTCAATATATGAGAGGAGGAGATCATATACATCATCACTTACAATTTCGTCAAATTTGGGAGTGAAGTCAACAAATCTGGAAGAGATCCATTGAAGTCATTGTGGCTCAGATCCCTGATAATTGAAATTATGTCAGACACTGGAATCAGTCAATGTAGCACAAATTACAATTTTCGCAACTAGGGAATTTACTACCATTAAGTTCAGAAATTTTGCCAGTTCTATTTTTCAATTTCTTAGGCCGTTGAAGTATGGATGTAATATGATGTCAAGATAAAGCAATTAGAATTCTAATAAACATTTATAAGAACCAAGGAAACTTACAGCGACGTTAACATAGAGGATGGTTGGAAGAGTGGTATGTTGCCAGTGAAGTTGTTGTAGCTGACATTCCTACATACCAGGAGCAGGCGAGAAATTATGCTTTTAACAAGAAAAACATTAACTTGACATGGGTGCTGATTCAGTTAGTTCATGCACAAGATCTTTCAACCGTTGGATGAAAATTTTTGCTTTCACAAGACGGTTGTAAGCTTGTGACCATTTATGCATGAATTAACTGCATCATATACTATATATTGATGCTAGCAGATAAAGTCCGTGTAAAACATACAAGGTCGTGAGGTAGGTCAACCCTGTGATATCAGGGAGTGGTCCCTGAAGTTTAATTGAGGAAATGTTCCTGGAAATATGATAAACATTAGAATATTTCATTATATAAGGAAGAGAGAAGTAGAAGATAGCCTTTTAATGTGAATATGCAGAATCTCATGCAAGTTAGAACTCTGATTGTTTCTTCAAAGAAAACTGGAAGAACTTACAGCGTTGTGATCGCCTGGGAACCATTCATAAACTTGCATGTCACACCTTTCCAGGAAAGGAGAGGAAAACATGGGTCTCCTGACCAACTTGTCAGCTCATTATTTTCTTTGTTTTGCTCGAGGAGTTTTGCTTTCACCCTCTTTATTGCGTCCACTGAAAAGGGGTATAATTCAAGTAAACAGTAGGCATATCTGAAGAACAAGATTTAACTGTTACTGCTGTTGAACTTACCATCTTGTTGGTTGGTTCCTTGAACCAGTGGTTGCACATGTAGGATCTCGTAGGCATTTAAAATGGGTCCAAATTTAGAATTTGTGACCCTGACTAGGGTCAAATTCAGAGACCCTTTTGCCGTGACATCCAGTGCAATTTCTCTATAGTTTGATCCGTTGGCTAATATGTCAAATTCCTCATGCTTTACCTCATTGTTAATGAAGATTGTAAAAACCCTTTCCCCTGTTTTGACATCAGATTCTAGCTCCAGAAAGTAGAGGAACAGAGTGTAACTTGAATTTTCTGTATCAAGGTCTTTGTGCAGGAACTCCAGTTTGTCTGTGCCATTCGCTGCAGTTTTGAGAACTCCAATAGGCACCGTGCTGCTAGCATTTTTTATGGAAATGTCGAATGAGTTTGGTACTAAATATGGTGGTAGGGAATTTGTTATGGGATTAGAGCTTCCCCAAATTCTGTCAAATGGATCTTTTTCAGTATACCTGAAAATGGCAACCCTAAGATCTAATTATCACATACCCACAATTGACAATTTATAGAATTTAGAATCGATCAATTAGTTTTAATGTTGTTTATTTAAATATTATGCAAAAAGTATCTAGCATCTGAGTTCACCCATATACCACTTTCCGGATGAAAAAAGAAGACTACCATTGCTTCCTCCTAGCTTTTTACTTTCCTAGTTATGTTTAAGAAATTTGCTTTAAGATTTTTCATACATGTATTCTGCAAATCTCCGAAGAGCAATCCATGTTTGTACCTGCACATGGAAAGAATATGGAAGATGTACCTGATTTCACCTTCATTTCCCACATCATTTCTGCTTATCAATCTCAATACATTAGCAGCGTTTCCCTGTAAATATTTTGAATCTCTCAGAAGCCTGAGCTCGAGCTGTGAAATGTGAGGATATCCCTCGACGTATGCCAAGCAAAAGTCTATCTGCTGGCTGGTAGCTCTAAAAATGCCCTCTACCACTGAATTCTCAGCTGAATTCACCCTGCTTATGTTTGAAACTCCAAGCCAAATATCAAAGAAAGAGCCCCCAAGTACCTCTGGATCTCCATAATGTGTACCTCTTATCAGATAAACTTGGTCCTTGATTGTCGGTAAGTCATAGCATCTTTTGCCTGAATCAATTTTGAAATACCTAATCCTGTCATAACCTGAATAGTTTTTTCCTGCTCTGGTTAATATCCGACAATTTGCTTTATCTGGGTACCATGTATCATCCGGTATCCAGTTTATGGTAGAATTATCTGTGAAATTTGATGCAGCGCAACATTTGATGCTTAAGAAGCCTGCAAAATTTTTTCCAGGTTTTAATGTCGTCATGATTTAGTTTTCCCAGAGAATGATCTGAATGCTGCTGCTAGAAGTTTTATATGGTCGTGCAGCTTGGAATTTGTCAAATTCTATTTACGTACTCAAATCACTGAAAGAATCGTACTCTTTGTTTACGTGGTTCAGGATCATGCCTGGAATACTTGGAATTGATTTCATCATTTTGTTGTTTCCAATGCATTAATATTATGTTTCACATCGGTCAAATGCGCTCTAGGTTCACTAATCATCAGGATCATACATGGTCTAACTGATTACCTGCAAACTAAATTATTATTGGGTGATTTTACAATTTGAGTAGCTAGAATGCAACTTCTCCAAGCAATTTAACAGGAGATGGATCCATATTCTAGGTTCATGCAAAAGCAAGATTAATTATGGACAAAGCTAATCTGAAATTCTATGCAAGTTTTGGCAGACGACTCTGTCAAAGAATTTAACCGATTCTTCCATTTATGGAACAAAGTATGGATTACTAACCTTCCGTGGCTAGAGCAAATCGGATGAGTATGAAGAGGCAAAGGAACAAACACTCAACGCCTTTTACGATCCAGGTTTGCTCTCCTCCCATCATCTTCTCATCTTAACCGGAGCTTGCTCCATCTCGAAATTGGACCAGTTATTCCTACAAGTTATGAACCCCTATGTACTCCTGCAGCTTCACCATTTCTTACCAGCAGTTTTCCAGGCGAGATCATAGCATTCGGCTAGATTTTTGTTATTCTATGAAGGCTCTAAATTGAAACCAAATCAGGAACAACAACTAGCTGTGTCACCTGGAAATTCAATGCGGTATGAGCAAAACTTGCAGGATATGATCACAGAAGAATCACCTTCATCAAAGAGATAAGGAAAAAGGAAAAATTCTGAAGAAAAAGTGGTTGATGAGATGGGTTTGACTTGAAGAAATGAGGCAGTTAAGGGAAGAAGCATATGAAAGAAGAAGATGAAAAGGAGTTTGAATTAGAATAAATCCAAAAATTAATCATAATGTTTGTGCTAATTATGTATTAGCGTTTAATTAAATATAGAAAACAAAGTCTTATTAGTATAGGTCTAATTGAGTAATAATATTTTAATTAAAGCAGGAATTAACATAATTGGGCGGACCAACCCTTCATTTTCGTCCCTCTTCTTGTCTGTTACCATGGAGCATCATGGAAGTGGAGTAATGGACTCTGCCTTCCCCCTCTCCACTCTCATATTGATCCTTTCATGTGTTATTTAATTATGTTTTCTCTATCTCAATGATTCTCACTTTCCTGAGTATTATTTGTTTATGCTATAATATTTTCATAGTTAAATCTTTTCCCATTTCAAATAGACTATTTAAAAATTTTGAACTCAAATCAAATTAGTTAATTCAATTCAATTTTTTTGATTTGGACCAGATCATGCTTAATCCTGACTAGAAATAATCAATTAGAACCTTAATTTAAGTTAATTATGAACTGGAACTTAATATTACAATAATTTAGTAAAGACAATATCAATGAGTTGTATTCATAACAAAGTGGCTTATCTTAATTATTTGGAAAAGAAAACGAGTTTGACAGAAAGGAAATATGTAAAAAAGAAATTTAATTCCGACAAAGACATGTAAAAGGTGTAACTGAGTCAATTAAGATTGGACCATATCCAATTCTATTTTAATATTTTTCCCAATTTTGGGGATTTAAGTACCCTTTTTATTAATCTGGTTTTATGAATCTTCATGGAAAATTTCTTTTAATGGTTCTTACAAGGTTTACTCGCTACTAACTAATTAACTATTTTATTACTTTTTTTAATTTTTTAGTTGAAACTTAGAAACTTCATATACTTGGACATATCAATTCTATTATTTTTTCATTTTTTTAATAAAAATATCTCTCTTTAAATTTTAATTTTTTCTATTTTTAATATCATTTAATACTCTATTTCAATTTTTTTTTTCATTTTTCATTTTTTTGTCATTCTCTCCCATTTTACATTTGGGACTATTTATTCAACATAAATATGTATGTAATGTTTCTTAAACTTTTTCAATTTATTAATTTTAATCTAATTCAAATAATTTTTACTTATAAAATAATAATAATAATAATAATTAAAATTCTCAAGTAAAATGACAACAACACAATTTAAAACAAGAAATAAAATGAGAGAGTCAAAAAGGAAGAACATAAGGATTTATAATAGTTCGTTCAACAAATACATATCAAGCAACCCATTTGAGTTCATCTTTAAACAAAGATTACAAACACAATTCTTTCACCCATAAATCAAACTCTAATATTTTCTCAAAACTCACACAAACCTTATAATTAATCTTACAGAGAAACACTCTCAATTACATCAATTTTACCTAAAACATAAACCCTCATCAAATTCCCCAATTAACACATCCCAAAATTAAGAAATAAGAGAGCAATACAACAATTAAGCAAACAAGGAAAGATTTTTAATTCATGAGTTTAGGGGAAGAGATTATTTAGTTGTAATGACAAATACCCAAATATAAATACTTCCTTTTATATTAAATGATTATTAGAGAGACAATAAATGTAAATCTATCCGTTAAAAATATTTTCAAAACATTATTAAAAGTTTAGCTCGCAAGTCATGTATGCTTATACAAAAAGGTATATCATGTATATGAAGTTCATTTAGTCATATATATAATAGTATAATTGTATGATTTTATTCTACTCATTTTGTGAGCATATCTAGGGATTGAGGGTACCATCCTTGTTATCCAGATCTGTTTGGCTCTTTAAACATTCTAACATGTCCAAGACATCATAAATCAAATTAGAAATCAAATATAACATTTAAAACATCTGATTAACAACATAAATATGACTTATTAAAATCAAAATCAAGATTAAGAATTCTCAAGGTTCATATTTAAAATATATTTATACTTCACCTTCTTACTTACTTACTTAATAATAATAATAATAATAATAATAATAATAATAATAATAATAATAATAATAATAATAATAATAATAATAATAATAATAATAATAATAAACATGAAAATTATACTACTAATAATAAATTAATACATATTAATTTACATATAAAAAATTATCTGTTAAATAATGAAATGATAAATTAATTGATCTTAAATATTTACTAAATTTTTTCTCTGTATCATAAACTTTTCTAAAATATCAAATATAAAAAATAAACTCAAGCTAAATTTTATAATTTATTAAAATTAAAAATATTAAATATATATGTCATACCCACATGTCATACCCACATATGAGACCCTGGTAGTTTGGTACTGATGGGTGTGCATGTACATGTACATGTATGCGTATGAATGAATAGACATGTGTGTATGTGTATTTCTGTGCCTATATGTGACTGAATGAAAGATGATATGGTTTGTTTTTGAATTATGGATGTCCTTGGGGATGTAGGTGCATGAATAGGATGATGTTGAGTGTATTGCTTGAATGACATGATATTGTATTTGTAGATGTGTGTGATTGTATTTTGAGGATGGGATGAGAGGGTGTTGCCACCTTATTGGGGTATCTCCATAGTATAAGGGGCGAGCACCGAGTTTAGCATGTTGTGAGGAAGGTTTAGAAGTGTTTATGTTTGATTGTTGAGTTAGGCATGTTGGATATGAGCTTAGGAAGAGTGGAGGAAGGAGGTTTGCGTGTGGTATGGGCATACGGATCACCATACGGGCATACCAAAACAGGGGAATTGAGGGAGTTAGGCCGTATGTGAACTCGCAGGACATTGGGTTTGTCAGGTGGATTATGGACATACGGGCGTACCACATATGGTACGGGCGTATCGTCCCTCGCAGGAAAATGTGCTTGTCAGGAGTTTTAGTTCGGTACGGGCGTACCATAATCCATACGGCCGTATGCGACTTAAGTTTGACTATTTTACAGATATTTCAAACATTTTGCCTCAGTTTCCTTTCACCCTTAAACCCTCTCAAACTCTCTTAAACCCTCTCAAACATTTCTTAAACCTTAGAGTGTGAGTTTCTAGGCTTTTAGTTTGTGTGAGAGCGGTAGATCGAAGTGGTGCTTGCCAGTGATAAGATTGATCGAAGTAGTTCGACTCCAGGTTTATGCTAGGTTTAAGCAATCTGTGTTGGTTTGGTTTGTTCTTGCCTTGCAACCTAAGGAAGGTCTAGGAATGATAATTTTTGATTGGTATTCTAATGTTTGATGCATGTTATTAGTTATCCAATAAGTCCTGAATTAAACATGCATAAATCCTTGTATGGTATGCATGGAGCTAAGGAAGGAAAAAGGGAGGAGAGTGATGAGGGTAGAGCTTTAAGCTCTAGGCATACTGGGTCAAATAATGATGGGATTCCTAACGGAATCATTTAGATTACTACCCTCTCAAAAGGGAGACGAGTCTCGAGACCTACAGTAGGAAAAAAGGTGCAAAGCACCACATGGTTCTATGCCCTCCTTCGGGAGATGAGTACCGGTACCTACATGGACCCAGTATGTGAGAAAGGAATGTGCACAAGATAGAAAAACAAGAGTGAATGAGGGAAGTGAGGAGGATAAAGAATACAGGGCATTGTTACATTTGCATTGCATGTATCGTATACGTGTGCTATGATAGTCTGTATGACGATATTATTGATGGCTTGATGTGTTGCGATACGATGCTTACGATGTTTTGCTATATGACGAATGATGTTTATGTATTTGACTTATGTTTACATAACACCACTGAGTTATACTCAGTATTTATCATTTGATGAACGTAGGTTCTACACCTTCGGGTGAGCAGTCCGGGCAGCAGTGATAGAAGTCGTCGGCAGAGAAGGCGATTCTCGAAGTGGTACAGGACTTCAGGGGTAAACTCCAAGTCATTTTTGGTTAGAGTAGCTCTGTTGATTCTAGTGGCAGTAGTCTACTCTGTATTTTATGGTGTATTTGTGTAGAAACCATACGAACCCTACTGTATGACTTGTATCATATGTATATAATATAATGGGGTTGCTTGCCAATTGAATTGCATGAATGAACCATTGTTTATCTAGGGTACGATGCATCTAGTTTATATATATCACACGGTTGCTTCCGTTCACTACTAATACAGAGATGTATACCCATACAAACCTAAATAGATTTGAGAGACGGCGTGTCCCTTGTAGTATAAGCAGCGGTTCTTCCTGAGGGAGGATCGATACTTATGCTACGAGAGCATGTTACACCAGGTATGTGCTGGGTATGACATGTAAAAGTGGTATCAGAGCTATGGTTTAGCTCGCCAGGTACCTTGTCTGTCAGTTAGGACTATTGCCAAGGATTAACAGGCTACACATGAGGAGTTGCCAGTCCTTACCACTGCTGACTCTTATAAGTTATGTTATTGTGGTGCAGGTTTGGTTTTATGACGGACTGAGCTATTATAGTGGGTGAGGAAGGAGGGGATAACTTTAATCCCCAGGAGAGTACGTCCGATACAGGGGATAAGGTTGAAAGACAGCCTCGACAGGAGGAACAGGGGGGACCCAGTGAGAGAGCACCCTGGGTTGATAGAGCTGATGCTTCGACAATTGATTCGAGAGCAGCTCAGTTTGTGTAGTTCCTTCAGTATTTATGGGCTTAGGGTCAGACGTTACTTGTTACTCCAGCTCCACCTCCTCCAGCACCAAGAAAGGAATATGTTACACCCGTAGTTGAGACCCTAGTAGTTTGTACACTAGGAGACGGGTAGAGGTTTGTATGCGTATGATGCCTTGTTGCACTTGATGATGTGTATACATGTATATATGTGTATGTATGCTTGTATTTGTGTTTGGGTATGTATTATGTTAGGTATAGCCCTTATACTGGTATAGGGGCAGATGTCGGAGCGGAGCGGAGAGAGCGAGTGGAGCGTAAGCGTAACGAGTGAACGGAGTTGAGCGATGACATCTGCCTATCAGGGGGGAATTTTGTGAGTTATGGGCCGGGGGTATGGGGGCGGAGCCCCCGTGGTACGGTACGATATATTTTGGGACTTTTACGGGCGAGTTAGGCTTGCCGAGAGGCTTAGAATGGGATTTTAAGGAGTGGTACGGGCGTACCAATAGGCGGTACGGCCGGACGCCAACTCGCA
>CANYBF010124410.1:0-17059 GCA_948192965.1 Dalechampia spathulata | reverse complement strand
ATTAAATAAAGTATTAAGGTGAATATCATATATGATTATACAAAATAATTGGATGTGGAATTAAGAAGGTTAAGGAATACATTTAAATTAAATTAAGTTTATTACTTGGTTATTATTATGGTCATATTAAAATGATATTAAATGAGTATTAAAGTAAAGCTAAGATGTTCTTAAATAGGTTCTAATGAAGATATGATTATATCTAAATGTTATATGTTTGAGTGATGATATTGAATAAGTAATAACTTATGATTAAGGAAGATTTATAAAATAATTAAATGATGAATAGTAATAAACATGAATAGTAATATGTGAATAGTAACCGACATGAATAATATCACATGAATAGTGATATGAATAGTGAATAAAATGATTAATGTTAACATTATTACTTAAAGAAATTCTATGCTAAGTAATATGAAGATTTAATTAAGATATGAAATATTATATATATATATATAGGTATGGATGATAAATGTTTAATAATGAAATTAAACATTTATAGGTATGGATGATATATTTATAGGTATGGATGATATATAAAGATTGATGTTTAATTTATATTCTATATGATTCAGAGGGAAACATTGATGCAAACCACTGGAAACTTAAAAGGAATGAAAATTCAGGTTTGTGCTTTTTAGCTGATTCTATATTAATTGGATCGACAGGTAAGTATAAACTTACCTTAAATTTTAACATGTAGTTGTATGTTATATTTTATAGTCTTATTATATTATGGTTTTGATTAATTAAAATTATATGGTAATTGAATTTTATATGATATATTATAAATTATAGAAAAGCACATAATGACTTTCACATTTAATAATTTATGATGATATGTGAATAGTTAATTAATCATTAATAATAATAAAAGTTTATTATTAATGATTATATGTTATTATTAATGATGATATGATATTTGTAGTAAAACGATGAAGCTTGACAAAGGAAATAATCATTTACTTTTGAAATGATAATTAAGATGTGAGCAATTTTTGCATGATAAATTATATGATGCAAGTAGTTTTAATATGATGTTACAGTATATTGCTTATATGTTATAAAGTTTATAAGTCAGGGGATATATAATATATTGATAAACATGATGATGTTACAAGATGAGAATAGTAAAAAAATAAATTAATGTACAAGTATGATATGCATCAGAGATTGGTTTCTAATCATAAAGTAGTTTATTACTAGTTACTAACCTTATGGTTTAGAATTTTATGAATCAAAGTTTATGATGAATTATGGAGGATAATATAAATTAATTATGAATGTTAGTTAATAAATTTTATCATGGCTTATTAATTAAAATAAATAGATCATATATATAGCACTTGCCTTATAAAGTGATATTCATTGTGTCAAAATCAAGTATGTATGAAATGAATATTATATGATATTGATGCTATTTGAAATGTATGTCATATGAAATGGGAGTATTATGAAATGATTAATATATGAATACATGTTAGACGAAATGGATGATATCTGGAATAGATGATGTATAATATAATATCACGATGCTTGCATATGGTATTTTAGCATCATGGCATAAAGCATCCATATCACGTCATGAAACATTGATTGACATATTCATACACATGGCATGATATGGAGAAATAAGGAAGGAGGAAAATGAATGAATCAAAGGAAAATGATAAATGAAAAAGGTACTTGGATATTATGAAATGAATTCCTATGGGAAATGAATGGAAAGGAAAGTGATATGAAATCAATGAAATGAATGTGAAATGGGTTCCAGTATATTGAACCATAGAATTGATATGAAATGAAATATAAGACCCAGTACCAAGTGCGCATATGAAACGAAATGTAACGATACAGAAAAATAAGAGGGAGAATGCATAGCACGAATGCATTCTCACAAGACATCACTTCTCATTCATGCATTATGAAAGTTTAATGGATGATATGATTATGCAAATGATATGAAAAATAAAAGGAAGTGCATGAAATATTGATATATGTATTTCATGACACAGTTCAATTTTATATAATGATCTATATACAATATTTGGCATTTATACTCTATGATAAGAATGTACATGGAAATGAATGGGGATTGCACAATAATCATGGTTATATGGGTAATGTATTGAATAATGATTTCTGGTAATGTATGATGGAATATGCTATTTTTATTGATGTTATTTATGTTAATTGTAGAAAGAGAGATATGTGATAAAGTGAAAGTTGACAATTAGGAAACTTGTAGAAATTTTATTATAGTTTAAAATGTTTATGATAGTGATGATATTGGTTAGTTATATGTTAAGCAATGTATATTGCTATGAAATTATGATGAAATGAAGTTATATGATTTTTAGCATCAGAAAATATTAATGACATAAGAACATGATATTTCAAGTGATTGAATTATCGATATAGTAAAATGGAAATTAAAATGTCTAAATAATATGTATATTTTTTTATGAGTAAAGAAATAAAAGAGTAGTAGTATATGGTAAACGATATTGAATCAAGGTTATTTTTATAGAATTAAATGAAAAGGCTAATGTAATTAAAGAAATGAGTAACATGTTTTATGGAGATAAACGTGATAATGTTTTGATTACATTGAATAATGATTTGTCTGTTTATAAAATGAATATATGATGTTTATGTATAAATGTTAAGAAAAAGTATTTTCATGATGCTATATTTATGATGAAATGAATACAATAACTATTATGTTACATGATATAATTATGATTATATTTTCCTATGTTATGTGTTTAAGCACCATTGAGTTATATACTCAGCGTTCGTCATTTGATGGACGTAGGTTAAAAGATGGGTGGCGAGCACGGATTCCCAAAGCACCAATTCAGCAGGAGACTCTTTGAAGGCAAAGACTTGGAGTAGATTAAAGTTTCTAATTAAATTAATTAAGCAATTTAAAGTAATGTTAAGGCAGTAAATATAAAGATGTTATTTGGGACCAATACTTCTGTAAAACCTAGAACAGTGTATAATAAAAAAATTTTTTTGCATCCTTTGTAAAGTAATTAATGATTTCTATTATACGAGATCATTAATTATTCTATGGGAGCATGTCGTACCTTCAAAAGGCGTGACACCAAATTAGCCTAGAAAACTTATTGTAGTAATTTTATTTTAGTAGAGCCTCAAAATAAAGCCAAACCATTATAATTCAAAGTGTTTGATTTTATTTTTAGCATATTATTTTGAATTGTTCATTATTTTGATAATCTTTAAAACTATTTAAAAGTTCCTGTAAAAAGAATATCTTGGTATTTACTATGATTGATTTACTTGGTTTGTCACATCCACACTAGAGACCCTAGTAGTTTTACATTATTGCATGTGAATGTGATAGATGAATGGTAGGATGGTGGTGTGAATGATGATGTATTTGTATTTGTAAATGTGTATGTACCAGATGACTTCGGATGGTGTTGTTATGTAATGGCATGCTTCGTATTGATGTACGTGTTAGTGCATGTGTGAATGGTTTGTGAATGATTGGATGAATGTTTTGGCTGTTTGGTTGGTGTTTAGGTAGCATGGGAGTGAGTTAGAGTGGTTATAAGATGAGAGTGAAGAGTGGTACGGGCATACGGGTAACCGTACGGATGTACCAAATAGGGGATATGAGGGGTCTTAGGCTCCTGGAGGCCGTACGGGCATACCAAAGGGGTGTATGGCCGTAAGTGTGCTCACAGAAGTTGGGTTTGTCAGGTGGATTGAGGTGGTACGAGCGTACCATTGCTCGCAGGAGTTTTTGCTTGTCAGGGTGTTTAGGTCGGTACGGGAGTACCAAGATTCGTACGGCTGTACGTGACTTAAGTTTAATTATTCAATGGATACGTATTAAGGTTTTTCTTAGTTTTCTCTCACCTTCATTTTTCTTAAACCCTCTCAAATATTAGAGTTAAAGTTCTGAAGCACCAGAATAGTGTGAGGGCTCAAAGTTGACGATGATGGTTAGTTGTATCGGGATTAAGGGCTTACGCTAGAACTCTTATTACTATAGGTTTGTGCTAGTTGTATTGCTTTGTGCTAGATCCGTGTTAGTCATCAGGGTTTGACGTGTTTCTTTGCCTTAAGACCTAAGTAAGGTCTAGGTATGATGTTTATATTGCTATGTTACGGTTTGATGTTTTTCATTGCTTCCTTATGATGTAACAGATATATATAGGTCATGTTATATCATGAAGCATACTTGCATGAAACATTCATGGCATGCATGGTGATGAAGGAAGGAAGGGAAAAGAAAGAAAAGAAAGTGAGTGATGAGGCCAAAGCTCAGCTTTGGGCATACTGGGTTAAATAATGATGATGGGATTCCTTGAGGAATCATTTAGGTTAATGACCTCCTAATAGGAGATGAGTCTCAAAACCTACAGTAGGAAATGGATGCAAAGCACCACACAGTTAAATGCCCTCCTTCAGGAGATGAGTACCGGTACCTACAGGGACCCAGTATGTGCAAAAGGAATGTGCACAATTACAGGAAAACAAGAGTGAATGTAAGAAACAAGGATGAGGAAGGGTGCAAAGAATGATGGCATTCGCATTGCATGTATTGGAAATGCATTCTATGATGTTCTTCGTGACGATGTTATTGATTACAATGCTTGATGTAAGATGCTTGGTATGGCTTGATATGTTGTTAAATTATACCTGTGTGCTTGTTTATGTTTACCTAGCACCACTGAGTTTTATACTTAGCATTTATCATTTGATGAACGTAGGTACAAAGCCTTCAGGAGAGCGAACGGAGAAAGGGTAGAGATCGTCAACAGAGAAAGGCTATTCTTGAAGTGGTACTGGACCTTAGGGGCATACTCCAACTTATTTTTATTAGTGTAGTTTGTATTAATAATAGAGGTAGTAGTTAGTACTGTATTTTGGTGGTGATGTGTAAATATAAGAACTCTGTTGTATGAATTGAATTGTATATATAATTGAGTTGTTTCTAATTCGCACGAATGAATGAATAAATGTTTATCCAGGGTATGATGTGTTTCTTAGATGAATGCCACGCTGCAATTATCTTATCACCACTGAATACAGGGATGTGTACCTATACGATTCTCTACGGGTCTTATAAATGATGTATCCTTTGTAGTGTGGGTGACGGTTTCCTTTTAAAAGATCATTATTTATACTACGGGAGCATGTCACCCCAGGTATGGGCTGGGTATGACATGGTTTTCCAAAAGGGGACATTTTCGAAAGGAAATGTACTTATTATTTTCATGTCATCAAAATTAGCATGCTAATTTTGCTAGATATAAATTTTTTTAAAATGTTAAATTCAATTTTAATTATTTAAATTTATTTTAATAGTTAATTCACCTCCTTTGGGACTAAGATACCCATAAATCTTTTATAGATGGAGTGTAAAGATATGCACTAACTAATAAATAGGTCATGGAGTTCAAACTTCATGAGACCATAATATTATTCATTTTCTATCATTTTGCATATTCAATAAAATCTAAATGAGGCTTGGAACAATAATTATTTACCAATCCCAACTTATCTTGTTGCATAATGAGTGATCATCATAACACCATGTAAGATAATTATTCCCACTAAATCCTAACCATTCGTTTACGAGGATTACTTTGATTCATCTACCTTATTATTATTATATAATATACTAAAATAATCATGGAAATTATTACAACCAAAAGTAATCAAATTTTAATTTTAACATTTTAAGATGTGAACAAAATAATACATGTTTAATTTATCCTTCCATAATTAATAAATGTAAAAGCTCTCTAAAAATTTGACATGTGTATTGGATCATGTCTAATTTTATGACGATTATTTTGATTCATCTACCTCATTATTATTATATAATATACTAAAATAATCATGAAAATTATTATAGCCAAGAGTAGTCAAATTTCAATTTTAACATTTTAAAATGTGAACAAAATAATACATCTAATTTTATCCTTCCACAATTATTAAATGTAAAAGCTCTCTGAAAATTTGACATGTGTATTGGATCATCAGAATGAATTTGGGCAAGTTGTTATGTATTGCTATACCATTAATGTTTGGTTATTTTGATATATTACTTTTATATATTTTTATATGATATTATTGTAATAATTATTACCCAATCTTATCCTTTGAAATATAAACTTACCATTTAACAAATCAAAAACTTATTAAATAATATAATAGGGGTAATTTTTAAAAATATATATATTATTTTGGCATGCACCTCACATATTGTTGCTTTTCATAAAAATGTTATTTTTACCCATAAAAGTACTTTTTGTTTAAATTAAACTATTTAAAATCATTTCTTTTATATTAATTTATTTTAATACACTTTTATTTCATTTCTTGTTAAAAACTACTTTCTCTAGTGGATTACACTTATATTACTTACATACATGGAAAACTTATTAATATTTGAAGTAGAAAAAAATTATAAAATGGTTAAAGTAAAATATTAATATGTAAAACTTAATGATTATATTTAAAAAAAAGATATTTTAAAATTAGTTCTTAAAAGATAAAATGGAGCTATTAACTAAAAAATCTTCATAAATAAAAAATAAAGACATTTTTAGGAATCCTGTAAAATGTAATATAATAATTTAATTCTTTTTTATTACATAATTTATGTTGATAATAACATAAAAGCGTTAATTTTGAATTTATTAAATAAATTTAAAAATTTTATTTTATATTTAATAAATTAGAATAATAATATCTTTACGTAAAACATAAGTTTATATGCTCATTATATTATATAATAAAATAGCCTTAAATTTATTGTAGCCAAGAATAATGAATTTTTAACCTTTTAAAATATGAATGAAATAGTAAATTTTTGATTTTACCCTTTGTATGTTTATTTTTATTTGTTAACATTTTAAAAAATAAATGTGTGTACCAAAGAGAGAAAGAGAGAGAAAGTGAGATGATGGAGGTCTTTTTAACAATTTGGTTATTGGGGAAATAAGATGAGTAATAGTGTTTGCTAGAGCTCAAAGTTAGTGTGCTTTTTTCAACAATCACAAGTATCACCATCATTGCTGTAGCAACCTTGTCCTCTTCTGTTGCATCAACATAGAGATGTAATTTTACTTTTCACAAAAATATCATTTCAACATGGAAGTCACCCTCACTTCCAACAATTTTCTATCAATTGATGTATTTCCTAAAATTTAATTTAAATTTTTTTAGATTTAAGTTTGAAATCCTATCAATTTATTGTATAGGGGTACAACTGTCCCAGAATTGTTAAAGGAAATTCTAATTTTTTTGATTTTTGAGCACTTGAATCTCTTCGTACAGTTTTGGGTTTTGATTTACATTTGTAATCTTATCAATTTATTATACAGATGTACAACTATCATGAAATTATTAAAAGAAATTCTGATTTTTTGAATTTCTTAATGTTTAATCTGTCCATATTGATGTTCTTATCTTCATTTTTTTCTTTCTTTGTTCATTGTGTCTCCATAGTTTTTTTTTATAATTATGTTTCCATCATTTACAACAGGTATCATACTTCTCTATTTCATATCATTTAATTTTGAATTCTATTATGTATTTTATTTGTTGTTTTCTTATCAACATTGTTTCTTCTACAATTTCTTTGATTGATTTTTGATATTTCGTTTGATATCTTCTATGTTTTTTCTTTCATTATGCGTGTTGTGTTGGATTGGATTCTTTGAAGTATGTAGCTTTTGTTTTCTATTTTATACTTTAAATTTACTAATTTGTTCTTTGTGAATATGAAAATTTTTTGGATAAATTTATTTGAATAATTTTTGGATTTGGATATAAAACTAAAACACTCAAAATGTCATTTTTGGAATTTTTCTATAAAAACTTCATTATTTGTATCTGAATGTGTTTTTATTCTTTTAGAATCTACTATAAAAGTTTTGAAAAATTTGTAAATGACTATGTAAGTTATGAGTTACATCCTGGTGATTTGAAACTTGTTGTATTTAGAGCAATAAACAATATATTACAGGTAAGCTTCGTTATTGTTTTTAATATAAACCTATTTGCTACTCTTATATCTTTATGATCTTATATATTTTTGAAGAACCTATTACTAATTAATGTAGAGTAAAGTTAGGTTATGTTTAATGTAGAGTAAAGTTATAATGCTTTTCAAAGGTTAATTAAAGTTGATTTTGGCAACTTTTGTTAGTCCACAACTTAATGAAACTACACTTAATGATTCTTAAGTTTGTTTCCTTTGCAACATAATCGAAGTTTTTCAAATCTTAGCCAATTTTATAAAGTCCTTATATTTTCTCACTCATTAATATATTATTCTCATAACATCGTTGAAATAATATATATCATAATAAATTCCTAAGAAAATATGAAATGTACAAAACCTCTTTTTAGGTTGTTATTATAAGAAACTAAGGAAAAAGAAAAGTTATTGGTAGTTTGTCTCTATTTAACAAATCATTGCTCACCCATGTGTTGTATTATGGCAATTTAGCAGAACCCAACAAGACTAAGTGCAACTTTTCGTAGGTATTACATAATATATAATGATAAGGAAGTGATTAAGTGTTATTTTCATTGATGATTATCCTATATCATTAATCACTTAATTATTATTTTAATAATGTTATGAAGTTTTTCCATATGTGAATTGTTTTCAATTTAGTGAGTTCCTTTTAACTATAAGTTTATTTTAGCTCCTCATTAAAATGATCTAAGACATCTAACATTAAAATGATTGTTAGATCGAAGCTTTACTAAACAAAGTGTTCAATCTTATACTCTTTTTATGCATTCATACACTTCAACATATGTTTGCAAATGAGATATATTTTTTACATAATACAAATAATGTTAGCTTAATTTTCCTTTATCATTACATGGTTAACTCTAATAGAATTAAGCCATTTCATCATTTATGTTGAAGGATTTATTATTTGAATTGATAAAAAGTTTTTTTAAAAATAAATATAAAAGAAAAATAATTAAAATTTCAAACATACATATATTAAGTTTAGTTCAATAATAATTAATTTTTTGGTGTAATAAAATTTAAGTCAAAATTAAATTATTAAAATTTAAAATTACAAACTTAAATCATTAGCATATGTGCCTACACACATATATATGTATGTATGTAAGCATATTAAGTTTGGTTCAATAATAAGTAATTTTTTTGGTATATCAAATGTGAAGTCAAAATTAAATCATTAGTTGATCAACCAAGCAAAAGTAAGGAATATCCTAAACAAAGATAACTTATATAAAATAGTTAATTACGAGCATATAAACATGTACTTTGCATTAAAACATTATTATTTTTATTTATTAAATATAAACTAAAATTTTTATTTTTTTGATAAATTTAAAATTAATACTTTTATAGTATTATCAATACAAATTATAAAAAAATTATTGATGCCTTGATATTCTTTTTGACACAGGTACATTTGGAAATCAATAACCTTCACTTGGCTAAAGGAAAATAGATTAGTTTTACATATGATTTTGTGTTTAGTTACTTTTTTTTTATCTTAATGAGTTTATTTGATCCCTATGGTCAGATAGGCTGACAAACAAAAACTATTCTAATAGTCTAAATGTAGCCACTCTCAGTCATGAAGGGGTAGTCACCAACTTATGGTTGCATAGTCAAAAGATAGTAATAAGGTCTATAGAGATTTTTGTAGTAAATAATGAACCTACTGTTGTAGGGTAAATGTTAAATGCCTTAATTAGATACGTAGTTACCTCATTGACAAGCACCGATATAGTAAGCATCATTATCATATTACATGAGACTTTGATGATAGCAACTAACTCCAAGTACAATAGATACAACTTTATGTATCTAAATTGGAAGACATGAGTCACTGGATTCCAAAACTGCACCATTGCATGTAGAAATGTAGAATTGATTGAGACTTATTGCATAGTTTTCAAGTATTAGAGCCCAAACTTGCTAAGTTATCTCCACTTGGTATCACCCTATTAACAGACAATAGAATGGAAAGCGGATAGCAATTGTTGAGTCATTTTCTATTCTTGTAAAGAAAAACAAATATGTTATATTTTGGTAAAGGAATATAATACAAAGCATTCTGGTATAAGAATGAAGGTAGTAAGCACATTCAAGTTTCATTATCAAATCCAAAAAATACACAATCTGAGCCATCGACTACATCCAAAATTTATACAGCTATAGCTTGAGTGTACTATGCTAATCAACCATGTAAGGCTGTACTGTTATATGCTACTTAGTATTTTATTACAAAAGCTATAGTTTTGCTATGTATGCATAAAGAAGTGTCACATTTACTCTATGTGTCATCATCACCTAATTGCCCCTCATATAGACTAGGATTTTTAGGCACCTTGATATTATAACACTCCAAGTGGGTAATTAGCTAAATGTTCTCTTTGTTCATCTCACAGATAGTCCTGGTGTAACAGTCCTGATCCTCTTTCTTAGCTCAATGACTCGTCTATATTGTATAAATATATTGGTATTTAAGTCATATATACATGTATAAACATCATGAACACAATCATAATAGGAACATACCTAAACATTGAGCATCTCATAGATATGGTATTGATGTAGTTTAGTTAGTAGTTGTTTTGTATCAACCATAACATCCTAAGGCACCTATATAGGTCAAATATAGTCAGATCAATATAATCTAATATGAGTAGTGTTTTCCAAATTAAAATCTATCTTATCCCTTATTGGACCAGGAAAGATGTCTTATATAGATGACCCAACTTATCATAAGTGTAGATTAAAGGGTTCTGAGGCCATATCAATTATCCTTTAATGAAGCCCTTTGGATGTCTGAAGCTAGGTGGTACATTAGACCTTGAAAGAGTATATTAAAACCTTTGCCAATAGATGGTTCAGATCTACTGCTAGATTTTCCAGCCTTATCATACTATCCTTTAAAAGTAGACAGCTTTATAAACCCCAATAACTATATCTATACAAACGTTTGGTAGTCCATGAGTGACTCATATAGGTGCTCATGGCCTAGAATGCCAATTAAAGTAGCTACAACCTCTAGGTCAACGTCAACATATGATGCCTAATACATGATGCCTAAAACATAGTATAGGGTGGTGTAGCAGGTTCTACACAACCTTCTGACCCCAACTGTTAGTAAATGATGCACTCTCTAAGATAAAAGAGTTGAACTGGTCACATACTCAGGTTGTAAAACCATATTACGCCACAGATTAGGGTGAACCTATTTCAGATAACATCAATATCAAATCCAACCAATCAATCAGATGCATGCATGGGTATCTTCTAAACCAATTTCATTCATTTTTGTGCTAATAAAGTTTCTTGTTTTCTTACTTGATGCCAAGTCATGTCATTGACATGCTCTCTCAACTCGTCCATAATGTAGGCAACCTTCTTACATAACACGCACAATGCCTGCATGTGTGGAAAATCTAGTGGGAGCCCACTCATGATCTTGGGCTCTAGTAGTAGCCCAAACTCATATGCCATGATTTGCAAGATCAACATAATTAGCAACTTGACTCAACAATAATCATAATAATGATAGAATTAACAGAATTCTACTTACCTCAATAACTTAGCAACAATTAATTAATAAAGCCTATTTATTGTAATCAGATCATGTAAGGCTCATAGCATAGATAAATGGACATTATTTCTAGTGTCATTAAATAGTGTGCACCATAGCATATACAATAAGAAGCTACAAGTATATTATTCAGTGGAGGTGGTCCTACCAAGCATCTTCTCTATGACGGCCTCCTAGAGACAATCATATGAGATCAAATGCCCTCCTCTCACATGGGACAAGACACCTAGCAGGCAGAAGATGGTATTATAAGACCAATATGGCGATGTTAGCCTAATATTGAATTGGATCAGTAATCCAGTACAATCTAGCCTGGTGATTGTAATGAAGATCCTTGATGTGATGGTAATATCTTTGATTAGCAAATAGAAAGTATGGGTAGAATCCATCCATCTCTTAATCATAGTAGTGATGACAAATCAATTACATTTCTTCTCCATGCTAGTGAAGTAAGAGACATAGCAACCAAAGTAGCTCTAGTCAACTCTATCTTAGATCTCTCATGGTAGTTGAGAGTAATGAAGTAAGAGACATAACAACCGAAGCAGCTCTAGTCAACTCTATCTCAGATCTCTCATGGTAGTTGAGATTACTACTCAAAGACTCCTTGAAAGTTACCAATTTTGATGATGGTCCTCTCCCTTTACAAAATTTCAAAATTCAAGTAAAGTCTCAGATTAAAATTATAAAATTCAAACTATAATTATAGAGTCTAGAGCTTCTAAAATTCAAACTGTAATTATAGAGTCCAGAGTTCAGGATAAAAGTTAGGTCTTTAGGTATTGATTGCATCTTAATTCTGACCATTCATAAAGAAAATGAAGAGTCTTAGTGTTTCAGTAGAGAGAAACTGAAATATGGGAGAAGAAGCAAGTGATTTTCAAAATGGACCTTCCAACTTTATAAAGCTTAAGCTATATAAGCAACATGTAGTGGAATGTGCACATTCCAAGATTTTCTAATGTGCGTTGGCTTCCTAAGGCCTTTGCTAACATGTGTTAGCCTTCCATGGAGATACTTTATAGGAATCTAGTTTCACATAAAAATTTTAGAATTATTGGAGACCTCATTTTCCTCTTGAAACCTTATTTTCATGATATATAATGTCTAAAAAATGAAAAAAATCTAGCAAAATTTTACAAATTGATATTAAAAAATTCAAGTATCTTCTCAAGAATATTTCAATACCAATTTCACTAATAAATTATACTTCTCTATTTTCCAAAGATAGGTCATCGATCTTACAAATGATCAGATTTGGTCAATGCTTTGACCATTGGTCAAACCATTGATTAAAAAGTGTCAAACCTAAGCAATGGGTTTCAAATGCTACCTTTGAAGATGTAAGGCACATGTATGATGGCATGAGCATTGATATGATAATTAGTCATCATTAAATAGTAATTGTTCCCCTGATCTAACAAATAACCACCCCAATCTGACAATTAATTAATCAATCTAGCAACGATCGCTAAATTAAGTATTTAATTCATAAAATTGAGTAATAGGCATCAAACCATAGTCTTCAAGTGATTTTTGAGCCTCAAAACAAAGCCATTAGTCCAATGGATGAACATTGATAAGCTTTGATTATCTTTCTTAAGCATTGGACTCCTAATGACAATATTGGATTAAAAGCCTTAGCATGAGTGTCACTTTTTGATTAACCTTGATCACCTCGCTTGAGCATTGGGCTCCCAATTGAAGTATTTGGTTGAAAGCCTTTGCATGAGTGTTGATTTTGGATCAACCTTGATTAGAGACTTGATTCATCAGGGTATGATGTTGTTTTTGTATTTATGATGCATGGTTCATGTGAACTTGCAAGATCAAATAACCCATGCATGAAAAATGGTGTATATTCAAAAAATTTCCTAAAAAATTTCAACAAGAAACTAATATTGAAGAAAATAGTTTTATTTCATATAGATAAAGAGATCATGAAAATGTTGTTATCAAGGATAAAATAAAGTTAGATAATAGATTTGTAGTTCCATTTAATAAAACCTTATATATTAGATACAAAACTCATATTAATGTTAAAATATGTTCACAATCAATGTTGATTAAATATTTATTTAAATATTTAAGTAAAAGTTCTAATAGGATAAAAATTATAATTAAAGATAATGTAATCATTAATGATTCTATAAGATTAGATTACCATGAAGTTGTTGAAATTAAATCTTATCTTAATTATCAATACATGAGTCCTTATGAAGCAATTTTGAGAATCCATAAATTTTCAATTTATAATAGCCTAATTTGATGATTGCCTTTACAACCCAACATGAGACCTTTCCAACATACTTTATCCTCACTCGCAAGCTTCCCAAGGAAACTTCCTAGGAGGTCACCCATCTTATGATTGCTCCAAGCCAAACATACTTAACTATGAAGTTCTTATAGAATGAGTGTCACATCTGTATTATTAGCCTCTTGATAAGTGTCACATTCATACACGTGTATGTTATGCATATGTATAATGAATGACTATTTAATACATGAAATGCATGAATGTGATATGATGTATAGATGTTTTGACATAAGTTATGGAAAATGAAATGTTCTATGGATAAAGGAATGATATATAGAATGAAATTGATAGAGAAAGAAGTGAATGAATGCTTTGGATGAAGAGTGATGCTTTAGCAAGTTTAACATATTATTGAATGAGAAATTATAGTTTAAAATGGGCATGTACAAGTTGAAGTAAAGTTAGGAATAATGGTAGGGTAAATGGTAAGTTAGGATATAAAAGGGATTACATGAAAAGTTAAGGTTAGAATCGAAAAATAAAAATTATGTATGATTTATGTTCATGTTATCTTAAAAGAGTACAAGTGGAATATTATGTAGAATTATATGTAATATGATGTAACCATGATGTTTTAATTGATAAGGAGGAGAGGAAAGAAGATTTTGTAAGGAAATACTATTAGGTCGCCAAGTGTTTATAGATTATTGGACCCTTCCTAGTATATTCATAAGATTATTATTAATAATAATGATAAGAGATAAGAGAAAACAAGTTAGGTCATTTTTAGGTTTCCTCTTCAAACCATACGGTTCTTCTTCTTCTCCCTTTCTCTTTCCATCCATCTTAAAAGAAACAATAATCTAAGGTAATCATAGGTAGGTTTCAACTTCTATACTTCTTTTATATGCTATAAGCTATATGTATATCTTCTTCTTTATGTTTTATAACATCTTCAATGAAAGAGTTTTGTTGTTATTAAGTTGTGTTGATTGTGTGTGAAAGAAGAATTGGAGTGAAGGGTGAATCATATGAAGAAGTAGAAGTGTTGAAGTGTTGAAGTGTTAAATTTGATTGTATGTATGATCATATGAATTTCTATTTTGGATGGATTATTGAACTTTTAATTATGTTAAATTGATGTTTTGAGTAAATTTTAGAAGTGTTTTGATGATGTTTAAGGTATGGTAATGGGTTAGGATGATTGGGGTGTCACATCCTGAAATGAGCACACACCTTGCATTCATGAAATTGCTTGAAATGCTATATTTTATATATTATTGGTCTGGAAATGATGTGAAATATTGATTATGATGATAAGCATATGATAAGATTAAAGTTTATAGCCCTAATGATGAAATTAAAAATTTTGACGAAAACCCCTGAAACGACCTCTAAACGATGATAAATCGATGTTTTCAATGATGAAAACATTTGATATGATTAATTAAATATGTTCAAGATGTTTGTATTAACATGAATTTTTTATATACAAATTTTAGAAAATTTAAAATAAAAATTAATTATGATGTCATAATTAGGTGATGATGATGTAAGCATGATGTAAGCGAGTAAAATTAATTATGATTTTTCTTAGAGAATAAGTAATTATGGATTAATAATGTATTAGTAAGAATATATAATAAAATTTTAAATATTAGAAATGTATAAATGGCATTTTTAATTATTATGTTATAATGGTGTCATAAAGGATAAAGATGATATCATAATTAAGTTAATAGGATAATTAGTGTTATATAAGATGATAAATAGATAAATATAAATGAAAATAGAATATATAAGAATGTATTTTGAAATAGTATATTTAAATGAGAGTGGGATTAGTAATTGTAAAAGTGTATAGGAAATAGAAAAAGTAGTTTGGATTTTAGTGTTAGTGGATAGAGAGAGAAGGTTAAGAAATCATATTTTATTTGATTGGAAAAATTAGTAGATGGTATTTATGATTAAAATATAGTGTATTAAAGTGTAAAAGGAGGGTATAATATGAAATTAAGGATTTAGATTGGTGGATTAAGTATACAAATATGTATAGGGGCTAAACTGCAATTTTAAAGGTGTATAGGGACTAATATGAGATTTTTTTCAAATGGAACTAATTCCATCCAAATTTCATCTCCATTTTGACTAAAATTCCATTTCCTTATCCTCCAAACTTCATTTGGCTGAAACAAATGCATGCAATTCTCTCCATTTCTCTCTTATCCTCTTCTTAACCTCTCATTTTCTCCCTTATGTTCATCTTGTTCTTCAACTTTCTTCATCCAAACATTAAGAGGCAGTACCTTCATCTTCTCATTCTCTTCCTATTCTTCAAGTTCTAAGTAAGTTTGATTTACAAAGCTTTATTTCTAGTTGAAACAACTCCATTTCAACTTGTTTTAGAAGAAACTAAAGCTATTTCATTAAGAAGACCAAAGTTTGCATGACTCTTTCTTTCTTTCGGTTCAATTTTTTTCAAGTCTCAATAAGATACTTGATTGTATGTCAATGTAAAGTCAAAATAATTCTTGTTTTCCCTCTTTTTCTTGCTGTCCAAAACCTTTCTTCAATAGATCTTCCAGTATATAACCAAAACCATGAAGAATCATGGATTTGCTTACAAACCGTAACCTTTTCTTAAAGCTTGACTTGTTTTATGGTTGGATCTAACTCTTTTGAGTACATGCATGTTATTTGAAGGTGTACAGTAACTTTAAAGAGGTCAAAAAAGTGAAGATCTATTAAATCCGTAGCAAAATACAATGGATATCAACTTTAAGTTGAGATTTAAGTTGTTGAGTTTAAAGATGAGCTTAGTAAGTATGATTTAGTGTTAGATTTACTTTATTTATGAATTTTTGGTATGATTTGAGTTTTGGCAGAAACTTTTGAAGTATTTTTGAAGGATTTTGATTGATGTTTTAATGTTTAGATTAGTTAGGATTGTAAAGGACATGAAATAAAGTGGGTTATGATTGTGTGGGTGTGTTTGTGTTGAGTTCTTCACCTTGGCTGAAATATTCAAGCAACCTTTTAATGGTTGGTAAGTTTAAAATATGATATTAAAGATGATTTATTAAAAACAAAAGGTTAATAGCAAAGAAAGTGATGAAATTAAAGCTTAAGCTAAGAAAAATTGATGATTTAAGGCTTAATATCATTTTAAGTGTAT
>CANYBF010124233.1:0-10667 GCA_948192965.1 Dalechampia spathulata | reverse complement strand
TATATATATATATATATATATATATATATATATATATATATATATATATATATATATATATATAGATTATGGACTTGAGCATCTATATAGGTCATACCTTGGTAATGCATGAGTTACAACCCCAAAATATTTGAAATAATACTATACTATTACAAAATATATCTTGGAGTGCTCCTTTTATCTTCTAGTAACTTCTTATTCCAATTGCTCCTTCTTTATACATCCTATGTAATCTAATTACAGATTTGATATTTAGAACCCCTAAGTTACATTTGGGGGGAGTGGATGAGAAGAGAAATTATAATAGAATTAAAGATAAGGCAAGACACACAAGTCCTATTTACCAAAAAGGAAAGAAAACTTATGCATATGCTCATTCCATATTGGTCTAAGTCCATAACCACCATCATGCATATCATTCAACCATACATTCTTACATTCATAATGTAATTGAGAAAATGTGACATTTGTATTTAAATTAATTCGATTTTGCTTAATTCTTGCATGATGGACATGCTTGAATATTGCATGTCATATATAATTTGAAAAATAGTTTTAAGTTGATTAGTTTTAAAAATTTTGACTTAAATCACTTTACATATTCATAACTCAAATCAAATTAATTACAAGTATATGTGTAACATCTTTTCCATTAAATCTTATTTAATTAAGGATAATTAATTTGGAGTTACCATTTTGATTAAAACATTTTATTTACGTTGATTTCTCATGAATAAATTATTTAATCTCATTAAATAAATATTCATCTAGTAATATATTAATCATTTAAAAATATTTAAATATCAATATATTACAATAAATCAAATTTATTATCAATTATGCAAATCAACACAAAAACAATTTTCATGCGTATGTAAACAAGATCAAAATATAATTTCAAATAAAATAACAAATGATTTCAAAAAATTATAAAAATTTCCAGATCAAAACTTCAATGAATCTAATGCATAAAAATTAAATTCATCAATCAAATTGACAAATATAAATCATTAAAAATAAAAAAATTCTAAATTGAACTTCCATGCAAACATCTCATGTGCATATGAATTGAATTTCCAATTAGATCTAATTTAATTCAAATAAAAATCCAATTTTATTATTCTATATTCATGTTAACACATTGATAAATATGATCCATGAGATTTTTAACAATTAAACATATAAAAAACACATAGATCTAGCAAGAACAATGCATATGAATAATTCTGCACTCAAACAATAACATGTGCATGAAACAGTAATTTTTTCTCAAACATTTTCCACATAACCATGAAATATTTTTTTAATATAAATCAAGATAAGACACTTAGCAATAAGTGGTTAAATTTTCATGCAAAAAATCGCACAACAAAGCCTCTAAAACATAAAAAATGCAAGCCCAACACTTGCAGAAAATTAGCATTCTCAAACACTTTTCATGAATAATTGCATAACAATTCTTGCTCTGATACCATGTTGAATTTAATAGAGTGATATGGCAGCAAAATAAAAAAAATTTGTTTAAAACATGTTGAAACCAGATCTACATAATCATTTAAACATAATTCCAATCAAAAGATCATGGCATGGAGATTAGGAGTAACACTTACTTTAATGTCATTATACTTTTATATTAATTTGAAAAAGAGTTATAGCAAACTCTTTTCAATCCCCAAACTAGAAGATCTCCAAAATACACACACTAAGATCAAGATTTGGATTAGTAAACTCTTTTACTATAAAACTCTAATCAATAGACTAGTAGAGTATAAAAAGATAGAAGATGAATATGTTATTTTTCTCTTCTCAATTGAATAGCCGAATGTAATTTCTTCTTTAGATGGTGTATGTCACATTTTTCCTTAGATAAATGACATAAGATGACTTATCTTAACCCTAATTTTATAACATTACAAATATATATGGGCACATTAGGGTTAGAAAGGTGTATGATAACTTAAGTTGTGCATGTGCATAACATATACTTACTTAAGTCAATGGGTCTAACCCATGGATCTTACAAGCCCATCTTTTAATCCACTTTAGAAACAAATTCAACCCAAAACATATTTTATTTATGTATATCAAATAACCAAAAGTAAAATTTAATATTATAAATAATATTAAATATTATTTAATAATATTTCATAACATCATCTTTTAATTTTCAATCCAAATCTTTCCTTGTTTGTGTGTGATCTCTTGAGCTTTTAACAAATTGACAATATACCATAAATATCATTGAATCTCATCAAATGATATTATTATATGTAAGTTAAGAGTAGTGTCTAGTCACACATCATAACTACCCAAATGTTAAGAAGTCAGTGGTTTGATTACAACTCTTCCATATCAGATACCATTACAATAAACTCTTTTCACCTTTCACTATCTCATTTAGGTTTTAATATGTATTAAAGTTAACTCAATACATGATCAAGTAATATTAGATCATGCCCTAAACTTGAATCTCCATGCACTATAATTTTTATTTCTAAAATGCCCATTATGAATCTTATTCACAAATTGACATTTTTACTTTGGCCAGAGATTCTTAAATCTAAGATTATTATATGGACTATGAGATATAACCCTTATTTGAAATCTAAGTGGTGAATCCTCTATCAATATGCAACTATCTTCAACTACTTCATACTATACCTAACTTCTAGGTTACAAACACCCCCTAAAAGAGGTAATATGATAAGAAGTCAAAATATAATATTATGTAGTTAAGATAACTTTGATATTTCAAGTCTAAGGATACTTACATTACTAATATGAGTGAGACATGTCGTCATTGACATAGATTATTATCGAGATGAAATATCATTAGCAAGATCATATGTAATGAATTAGTACTATACAATTCATCTATATATTAACTTTAGACATCTTATGTCATAGTGCATGAGAATGCACCCCTTAAAGGAAGTATAACATGTATTGATCTATCTGCATTAATAATATCCATTCTTATCAGTATTATGATCAAGGATGATTTAGATATTGAACATTTGCATATAAAAGAATCTCATTTCATAAACATACTTTATGAATTCCTTTTACACTGTTTGAATATCATGAAATTCATTATTTAATTTAATACTCCAAGCAATACATATATAATGAAATATAACACTAAATAATGAATAATGCCTTTTATTAAAATAAATAAGCATTACATAATTTGCATGATGCTCTAGAGCATATATTAACACTAATCCTCTCCAAAATCCTTTCAAAAATTGCCTAACCAAATGAATGCATCTTCACCCTTTGTTTATATGATCCTAAGGCTAGAAAAAGGAGGGAAAACATACCTAAACAAGTCATATGAGTCATGTAAACAATACGTTGCTCATGTTAAACTTGAATTGAACGAAAGAGAGAAAAACATGAAGGGGCCGAGTTCCACAGGAGTTATATGGCTCCTCATATAAGTCATGTAAGACTTGACCAAATGAGGAAATGCATGAATGAAAATTAAATAAAAAGGTCGGTTGATGCATGACTCATGTGGCCTTTTACATGAGTCATGTAAGACACGTTTTTTACATAAGGATGGGTTTTTTCAAATGTAGAACATGACTAACTCAATTAGTGTTCCAAACCACATGACTTAAAGACTTAAAACTAAAGTTCTAATGCATGAAAATGAGTCTAATAACCTATATAAAGCATGTAAACTAAAATAAATATGACAAACTCATAAACTAATGTAAAATGATTATGTGATTTCTATGTCAAAACTAGAATGACATGTAAATTATGCAAAATGTGAAAAAAATGTAAGAAATTATGCTAATAATGCAAAATATGAGTATGAAACATGAAATAGTATGAAGTACTATAAAATGCATGAAATACTATGTTATATGCTTATGTTTGAAGGGAAAAATATGAAAATAATGCTTAAAAGGATATTATAATAAGGAAAAAATATAGGTTAAAATTATGATTATCAAAAATATCATAAATTATCTAATTTTAAAAAATTTATTATGTTAAAATAAATAAGATTAGATCTTAATTTTTATGATTTAAGATTGGGATATTCAATTTTATTTAAAATATGGACTATTTAATATTTTTAATTTATATTATTTTAGTTTTAAATTTTAATTTAGTAAAGAAGTGAAGATTAAAATTTTTTATTTATATTTTAAAAGATTTTAAAGGATCCAAGTTAAAATTTTAGTTTTATATTTTATTTAATTTTCTTATTATGATATTTTTAATTATATAATGATATGGATTATATAGGTTTGGTGTATATATATATATATATATATTGTAATAATTATTCGTTAAGTTTTAATTTTTAGAAGAAAGGATTTGAAAAACATAAGATGAGAATTTTGTTAAAGGATTAATTCATCTAATGTATCATTGTTTATTTTGATAATAATTTTAATTATTTTGATTATGATTATAGTTCTTTTTTATTTTTTATTTTAAAATATATGATGATATAGATTCTATATGATCTAATATTTGAATTTCTGTTTAGATTTACATATAGACAAGCACACATGCATCCCCTAAGACAGCAGGTTGTTCTTTTTTCAAAAATATTTAGTATATGGAATTTGGTATTGCGGTATTCAATTAAGGATTTTCCAGGTTAAAGAGTATTAATGCAATAATCAATTTAATATATATGTTAATCTTTTTAAATTGCAAAACTTCTAGAACCTGCTTCATCTCCCTTTTCACTTTAATTACTAATTTTAGTTATATTGTAATAACTAATTATTTATGTTGATTATTTCATAATTTTCAAAAAGTTTATTTATTAAAATTGTAATTCTGTAAAGCATAGCAATCTTCACTTAAATGATTTTCTTCGTTTTAAAATTCTAATAATCATTATTTATCAACAATGTTTTACAACCATCTTCATCTTCTCCTTCTTTCTCTTCCTCCTTTTTCATTTATTTCTTTTTTCCATTTTTTCCTTTTTTTATTAATATTTCATATTTTTATTTTGCTTTTATGTTTCTTATATTTTTATTGTGATAAATATATATGACTAGATATATATTATATTACCTCATCTCTAAATTGATAAATATGCTTTCAATTTCATAATAATTGAAAAATATAATTAATTTTCTCAAAAATCCTATTATATTTTATTTTAATTATAAATGACTAGAAAAATCCTTTATTTCATTATTAATCATTTCTTCAATTTTTCAATATAATTAAATGAGGAAACAATAAAAATTTAATACGTCCCCTATTTTATTAAAATGATAAATGAACTACAATTTAAGATACTTAAAAAAACATGTTTATCTATTTTGAAATAAAGGAAGTGGATATATTATAATAAATATATATATTTATGATATAATAAATACATATATAAACCATATGATATAATATATATATATATATATATTTATTAGTATATAATATATGTACCTATGTATATGTTGTACTAATCTTTTTAAGCCTTTCAATTAATTAATATAATTGTGAAGAACAATTTTTCTTAAAACATAAGCAATTTCTTGAAAATTGATCATGAATATGAAACTTTGAATATTCAGAAATTTTTTTATTATTTTTAATAATATGATCTGATAATAGGTGTTTTTATAGTATAGAGATTGTGATATAATATTATGATAGTTAATGATTATTTTATTATATAAAAAATAAAATTGAAATAAAATGACTAAAATGTGATATTGCTTCAAAATTTAAAAAAGAAAAATTAACAGAAGTTTAAAATGTATCTCATAAAATTTGGGATATGAATTAATAACGAACTAAATATGAGTTGGAGTGAATCTGAAGTATTATTTAGTAACATGATGAATATATGGGAGGATAATAATGGGACGGCGACGTGGTTGACGAAGCGGCGGCTCTCCATTTTCAACCAATAGTACAATGCCTGAGGCGGCTTCCAAAGCCACACATTTTTTATTATTTTTTCCGTTGGATTTAGAAGTTTTGGTGTTTGGGATTAGGTGGAGACAAATATATCATGTGATTCATTACAACTTTACTTTCTTACTTAATTTTTTGTAATTTTTGGTCTCATTTTTTTTTTTATAATAGATTCATTTTTTTATCACAATTTTCATTTTTTTTCCTCAAATTGTTCTAAGTTCATAATAAAGGAACAATTTTCCATCAAATGAAATTAAGTTTCCTATAATATAATTTTATCATACTTATTATGCAACTATTGTAGTATGTAATATATCATTTCAATCAACTAAAAATGAATATAATATATAATTGGACTTTGATTTGCAAATTTTATTATGCATAAAAAGATATTTATTGATTTTAATTTGAATTTCTTTTTATTAATTAATGAAATATTTTATTTATTTAAAATTTAAGATATAATATTTATATATATATGTAAAAAAAATATACTATTAGACCCATGATTTTGATGTGTGTGTCACTTGTGAGTCAATTATTTGTCATTTTAAAGTATGTTTTTATAGTTGGTATGGGCGTACCATGTTTGATACGGACGTACCACTTATCTTTGGTGTCTGGTATGGGCATATGGTTGACCGTACCAAGTTGTTTTTGTCTTTGATGTGTTTGGTATGGGTGTACCGTTGCTCTCAGGAATTTTATTTCTTAAGAAACTTGTTTTGGTATAGGCGTACCGTTGCTTGTAAGAAAATTATTTCTTAGGAAAACCGTTTTGGCACAGGCATACCAATGGGTGGTACTGCCGTACCTAATTTCCCTCATTTTTAAATGTTGATTTTTAAGTCAGTACAGGCGTACCATGTCTAGTACGGTTGTACGCGACTTTCCAGAAAGGCTTTAAATAATTTCTAACAATTTTATTTCAAGACAGAACATATTACATTTTCAATCTAATGATTAGTTTTGTAGAGCAAAGTTCCCTTTGAGCTTCAATCTTTATTTGCAAGTAAGTTTACTTGTTGTATTGTAATTCAAGCATTGTAAACACTCTTTTCATTGTATTCTCACAACCTAAGTGTTAGGTTTTGTATTTATGGGTTGATGTGAGATTAATGCTTTAGGCATTAGTTTGTAATTGAGAGTTTAATTGCTGTGAGATTGCAATTGTTGTAAAGGTTTAAGTGTGAGTCTAAAAATACTGGGGTTAGGATTCATTTGAGGAATCCTTTGTTGTAATAATTGATTAAGATTAGTGGAACCCTAAGTGGAAGACTTAGGAGAAGTGGATGTAGGCAAGACTTAGTGCCGGACCACTATAAATCATATGTGTTGCCATACTTCTGCTAGGATTTCATTTGGTATCAGAGCGTTGATGCTCATTTACATTAAAAGTAAAATTCTAGAGTGAAAGATCCTATGGCAACCATTAAAAGTCAATCGTATACAAGACCCCCTTCTTTGATGACACGGATTATCCATATTGGAAGCACCAAATGGAAGTCTTCTTGGAAAGTGATGGAGTGGATCTATTTAATTTGATTGAGAATGAGTTTGCTTCACCAACATGATATCTTGCTTGTTCAAATCTATATGGATGATATCATATTTCGTGCTACTAATGAAAAATTATGCAAGGAGTTCTCTGAGTGTATACAGGGAGAATTTGAGATGAGTATGATGGGAGAGTTGAAGTATTTCTTAGGACTTCAAGTTAAGCAAAGTGAAGATTGAATCTTCATCAATCAAGTCAAGTACACATAAGAAATGCTAAGGAAGTTTGGATTAGAAGATGCAAAACTCTTATGAGCACTACCACAAAGCTTTCCTTGGATGAAAGTGGTAAACAAGTGGATCAAAAAAAATATAGAGGTATGATAGGTAGCTTATTGTAACTAACTACTTCTAGGCTTGATATTATATTTGTTGTGTGTATGTGTATTAGATTTCAGTCATCTCCTAGAGAATCATATTTGTGTGCTGTGAAACATATTTTCAAATATTTGATTGGTACTATGCATTATGGTTTGTGGTATGCTAAGAATGATTCCTTTGACTTGACTGCTTATTTTGATGCTGATTTTACTGGAAAAATGTTAGATAGGAAAAGTGCGTCTGGTACTTGTCATTTTTTAGGCAACTGTTTGGTTTCTTGGTTTAGCAAGAAACAGAATTATGTGTCTCTCTCTACTGCTGAATATGAATACATATCCACAGGTTGTTGTTATGCTTAAGTACTTTGGATTCAATAATAATTAAGGGATTATAATATATGTATTTCATGCACCTCTATTAAATGTGATAATACTAGTGTTATCAATCTATCTAGGAATCCAATTCAACATTCTAGGATTAAGTACATAGATAGTAGGCATCATTTTCTACATGATAATATGCAAAAAGGGAAGGTTGTATTAGAATTTATTGATACAACTCATCAATTAGTAGATATTTTTACCAAACCCCTTAGCGAAGAACGCCCAAACTTCATCCAACATGAACTAGGAATGATAGATGGATCATTTTTGAAGTAGGTGTGATTGGTGGACTTTAGAAACTTCAGGAATAATCTCAAAACTCTCAAAAAATTTTCCATTTTTCAATCCCCGTATGGTCGTACGTGTTTCGGTATGCTCGTATGGATTCTTTTTGTCATATTCTAAAGTTTCTAGGAATGATGGGTATGGACATTAATCTTTTCAGTATGCCCATAAGCCATATGGTACAGTCATACCGAATTTGGCACACCTGTACGTGCTCAAAACACTAAATTTCTTCTATTTTTGCCAAGACTTGTGGTACGGCTGTATGCCTTAGTGGTACACTCGTACGTGTCACAGGCATATAATCGGTATGATCATACAAAATTTAGTACGCCCGTACGTGACACTGTGAAAATTTTTCAATTTTCTTGGTATGACCGTACACCCTTAATGGTACACCTATACGCGATAATGATTTTCAAGCATTTTTGAGTCGTACGGCCGTACACTTGCTCCGTATGCCCGTACGTGACCTGAAAACCCAATTTTAAATGTGATTTTTCAGTTTCCACCAGTTACCAAATTCTAATTTTCTCTGATTTCTCTCTCAAATCCTCACCAAATTCAACAAAATCAGTCTTTAAACACTCAAAATTCATTTGCCCACAATCCTCTTCATTATTTTTGATTTGTCTACGTCTGATTCTTGATTTTTCAATTTCAATTTTAATTATTTTATTAATTTTTAATTCAATTTTTTTGATTTTCTGATTAATCTAGTCTATTTTAGCTCTTTGTTCTTTAAATTAAAGTGCTTAGGATTGTGTTAGCTAGGTGTGATTTAAATTTTATTGATTTTTGTGTAGAAATAATTTTTTGAGTTTTTTTTCAAAAACAATCAAAACTCTACCAATTTTTTGAAAATCCTATTTTTAGGCCACATTGTTTATTTTTACTGGTTTTTCAATATGTCAAATCCTCCAGCTCATGGTAGCTCCTTTTTCTATGGATGTCGAGTCAAATAGACTATTCCCTCGAGCGGCTACTCCTACTAGTGCTATTCGCACTTCTATTCTGAGTGAGAAGGTTTTCTCTCAATCTCAATTTACATTTCATCCTATTATCCGTTAGACCAGATTAAAAGATGATGTTCTGCAATATTTGACCAATGTAGGTTGGTCAAATTTTGCTTTCTTAGATAACCGCTTTATTCAGTCTATAGCATTAGAGTTCCTATAGATATTTTCTCTATCTACTTCTTACAGTTGCACCTTCAGACTTTTTCACAGGTTCTATACCCTTTCTCCTGCAGAGTTTGTTGGTATTTTTCATTTTTATTCTGAGGGCATTTCTAATGCCAAATCTACTGTATTTGACCGTAATGACTTCTGGAGGGACATTGCTCTTTCTACTCCCTTCCATCCTTCTAGACTGAAGGCCTCTTACTTTAAGTCTCTAGCCCTCTATTACTATCATAGATTGATCTCCTATTTGATATTTAGGAGATCTGAGTCTAATGACACAATCACTAGCCCTGACATGATTTTCCTCTATTCTATGGTCATAGGTACTCCTATCCAGTCTGGACGTTAGCTTCAAACCTCTTTCCATAAGGTCGGTGTCCAGAAGCAATCTGGTAGAGCTACTTTGTTCGGTCCCATTATTCATTACATCTACCAACAGCTCCATGGTTTTCCTGCTGTCGCACCCTAATTTTGGACCGGCTTGACTCAGATCAGGTTCGAGATGATTTTGGACCATTTTGGGTTGGTCTTGGGCCATTCCAAACTGATTCAGATCATTTTGGACCGTTCTGGGCCAACTCTAGCCCATTTTAGAACGACACGCGCCGCGTATGTTTTAGCCTCACCGCATATGTACAAACATACGCGATCGCGTATGTTTTTAGGGTTTAGCATATGTGGACATACGCGATCGCGTATGTTTTAGGGTTTCGCATATGTGGACATACGCGATCGCGTATGTCTCCGGGGCAGCAAATTTAAAAGCTTAGGAACTCTATTCTGACGGGGGTTGGCACTGGGAGAGACGGGATTAGGGTTTTATGACGGCTGAAATACACTCCTAAACCTAATTTTGATTAATCTAAGCAATTAGGGTTAAAATCAATTCACAAAATCACTTAGATTAGGTGGTTTTCAATCCCTAATGCTTGGAATTGGATTTTTCTATTCCCTTACACTTGGAGCATAGGAGAATCTACAAGAGGTTGGTATTTTCATAGTGCTATTACTTTCATATTATTATTTT
>CANYBF010124147.1:0-13613 GCA_948192965.1 Dalechampia spathulata | reverse complement strand
TGAATGACATACCATATGCATTGTCATGTGAGATGATGAATGACATGGCATATGTATGAGATGGCATAGTGGTGCGTATGTGTATGTGTATTCAACATAGTATATGTATGGTATACGGTATATGCATGGCATATGATGTGGCATAGTATATGACATGGCATGGCATATATGTATGCATGATGAGGCGTATTGGTTAATTGAGCGTATTGGATTACGTATTGGCATATTGGCATATTTGTATATTTATATATATATGCATACGAAATACAGTATGTTATGGCATACGGTATATGTACGACATGCATAGTAGTGTGTGCATGTGTCATGTGACATGGCATGTGACATGAATGACATAAATACTTAGGCAAATATAAATCATCCACGATCAAAAATAATAAAGGCCGGGGAAAGGGAATCGAGGAAATTAGGGGTTACAGACAGGAAATAGGGGGGTTATTACAGACCGAATAATAAATCCTATCCTATTACAAATATTCCTCGTATACATAAATTTTCGGGTATTAAGTAATACCCCCTTTCTCCCTCGAGTTGCACGATCCAAAATGCATGAATGGATTAATATGCAAAATAAACAAATAAATTCATTAGTATCAAATGAATTTTGGATTTAATTGACTAGTCCCATACCATTTAAAAGTATGAACCAAGAGTCAAAATCCAACAATTATTAGGCAATAATTAAAGCAATAAACACAAGCCGGATCATGAAAATTCATTTTAATAAAAATAATTTTAAGCAAAATTATTTTATTTGATCATGGAAAAATTAATTAGGAGGACTATTATCATACAAAAATTACTGGAGATAGCCCTACGACCAATTAATTCCAATCCTTTCAAAAACTGCATTTATACGAGTAAAAATTGCATTTTATCGTAAAATTTAATTTTAAGGCCAAAATTAATTATGTAAAAATTATTTTATTACTTTTCTAGAATACTTAAGTCACTGTGAGATTCACATACCACTGGATACATCAAAATACAGCCAAAATATGCCCCAAAATACAGTTTTCTTGAAAATTCGCGAGGGATGTACGTCGTGCATCACGTGATGTGCACCACACATTGACTTTGTGTGGCGCACATCCCATGATATGTGGTACACATCAGAGGCTAATCTGTATAAAAATTAAATCTGTCAGTACAGAAATAAACTATAGACAAAATCAAGCAACTTTAATGAAGACAATACCTCATTTTAACCATGAATCGGCCTTCGGTTCATCAAACCAAACATTAATTAAGCAATTAATTGAAATAATTAATTTTAAGGCTAAAATCAAGTAGATCTAGATGATTTATGATAGATCCAGAACCTTAAGTTCACGAGCAAGCTATTGGAGTCACTGGAAAATTCAAAACCGAAGCGGTTCGGGCAAAAATCAGGTTTTTCTGTGAAAACTAAAGCCAATGTGTGCCGCACATAGCCAATGTGCACCACACATTGACTGTGTGTGGCACACAAGGGAAACATGTGGCACACATGGCAGAGAAAACAGAAGGAAAATCGAGAAATTTTCAGCAGAAACCCTAGATCCAACCCCGATCTAAGTAGATCGGACCTGAAAATGGGTTTTTGCTTGTGGATTTGCATCCAAATCATGAAAAAAAATTTTAAAGTTAAATTATTTTACATCCAGCAAGTTTTAAGGCAGATCTAGGGCACCCAAGGCATGAAAAGGCCTTGAATGACCCTAAAATGGCCAGATCGGACGAAAAACAGCATTTTCGGGAAAATTTTAGGGCAATGTGCGTAGCACATGACCCCATGTCCACCATACATAGCCTATGTATGGCGCACATGAGGTGATGTGTGCAGCACATCCCCTACAGAATAATGATAGAATGAAGAAAATTGAAGAAAACGGGAAATTTACCTTATTCTAGTGGCTTTTCTTCCTTAATCTTGCTTGGTTCTGTGTTTCAGGAGCCTAAACTAACCAATTTTGTCACTAAATCCAAGTGATTTAATTATTAGGGGCCTAATTAATTGTGGACTAATTTTGGCAGAGGTTTGGCTGCTCTTTTGAGCAAATTCGGGATCCATTTTACAGACCCCAAGCTCTATATTTATAGAGCAATTTTTGGGCGTGGCAATTTTGTAATTTTTACCCGGATTTGAAAATTTTTGAAAGCAATGTGGGCCACATATAGGCAATGTTCGCCACACATTGCCCATGTGCGCCACACAATGGCCATGTGCGACGCACATTACCGTTTGACCCCTCGTGTGGGGCCCACTGCGGCCATTTTCGGGATGTGCCCCAAAGCGTATAAGCGTTATTTGACGTAAGGAACAACTTTGTAGAAGAAAGTTTTTCAAAATTCGGTCCCGAGAAGGCTCTTAACCAAACATCTTTTTGTGAAGTTACTATGCAATGTGCGTAGCGCATAGTGCGATGCGCTCCACTCAATACGGGATGAACCGGATGTGCGCCATATGTCAACCAAAGTGTAATCGACATTTTGAGAAAATTTACAATCATAAATTTTCTCAAATTCTGACCCGAACACCAAGTTTTGGCTAATGTGCCCAATTTAGGGTTTGCGACCCAATTTCGACCCAAAATGGCATTTGG
This sequence comes from Dalechampia spathulata, assembly GCA_948192965.1. NCBI lineage: Eukaryota > Viridiplantae > Streptophyta > Magnoliopsida > Malpighiales > Euphorbiaceae > Dalechampia > Dalechampia spathulata. The sequence goes on along the minus strand of CANYBF010124147.1, from coordinate 11,010 downwards.
TGTGCCAGAAGGTCATTTTTCACGTAGGCGTCAGCGGAAATGTGTTTTGTGCATCAAGAACACTCAGATTGGTGAATTCAGGTGGTGGACCCATTTGGGTACTATTCGTGATGAATAGTACCCTTACGGGCCCATAGCACAAAAGGGCCTGAAAAGTGGCAAATAGCAGTGAGGCAGTAGATATGGCGTGTTATATGTGTACAGAATGCACTAAAGTGGATTGTAGTGGGAAGTGGGCCCCATTAGTGTTTAGCGGGCCCCACCATGCGGTGTGCCGAGAAATGTGGCATTCGGGATGCCGCGGGATGTGCCTTGCGCAAGGCATCAGTGAAATGTATTATGTGAGTATCGAATACACAGAATAGGCTAATGGGAAAGCGGGCCCTGCTTGTATACTATTCATGATGAATATTAACCTGGGCCCAGAATGCAATATTTTGCATTCTGCATATCCTACCATGCATAGGTAGGTGAAAATGTATTCTACAAGTACAGAATAAACAGAATAGGCTAGTAGAAGTTACGGGCCTTACTGATGTCCTAGGTGGGCCCCATAGCTTAGTGGGCCCATAAAATGGCATTTGCGGTGCCAAGTGCCGCGCCTCGCGTATGGTAACTAGAAGATGTATTCTGTAAGTACAGAATACGTAGAATAGGTCGATAGGGGCAGCAGGCCCTGCTTGCATACTATTCCTAATGAATAGTGCCTAGGGCCAAAATGCAATACTTTACATTAGAAATGATTTGCCTTATGTAGGCAATAGGGAAGAGTGTTCTGCATGCACAAAATACTCAGAATACGTGGCGGGTCCCGCCAGGCGCCATGGTGGGCCCCACCAGTTTTGAGATGTTCTGCGCATCAGAACACACAGAGGAAGACACAGAGGCTTATATGCATAATCAGGATTGATACCAGAGACTAAATCCTAGTCGAATCAATAAAAACCCGAAATTATACAATGGTGAAAAGCCAGGGTCAACAATATGGCTACAAGGTGCATACCTCTATGGATTACTTGCTGATGCTGCTATGATCCCCAACTTCTCTTAGAGCTAGATCTATTGTAAAAAAACATAGAAGCTCAAAAGGCTACTTAGGCAAAAATTAGAGCAACATGCTAAATTGAAAATCCAAGGGGGCATTTCAGGGAAAAGTTGAGGTATAAAGCAAAAATTAGATAGCTCGATCAATTAAAAACTTCACAAGAAGTGACCTATGCAAAAATTTAGGGGAAAATATAGCTTTTCTAAGTTGAAAACCTACAAAGGCAACTTAGAATTCATACCTGTAGCAGAAGTAGACTACCATTGAGGTGTCCAGACTGACCTTGCTTCACTCTATCCAACCCAAGGATTGTCTCTATAATGATCATAAAAAAAGGGGTCTGACCTACTCCATCTAGTCTATCACCAGCGAATCATCACATCCCTATGTCCAGATGGGTCAACGAATATAAACTATGCTAGTAGTCTAAATCTTGCTACCCTTAGCTATGAAGGGGTAGTCACAAACTTATGGTTGCATAAATGGAAGATAATAGTGAGATCTATAGAGCCCTCTATAGTCAATAGTGGCCTTGCTATCATCATGCTGATGTTGAATGCCCTAATTAGATACGAGATCACCTCTTTGATAGGCACCGGTATCACTAGCATCGTTATCATGCTACAAGACATAGGTGTCTGAATTAGAAGACATGGGTGTTTGAACTAGAAGACATGGGTTGTTGGATCCTAGAATTGCATAATAGTGTATAGAAAAGTAGTGTTGATGGAGACTTGCTGGAATGTCTTCAGATATTGGAGTCCAAAATCATTCAGTCAACTCTATTCAGTGTATCCCACTTGTAGGATATGGTGCAAAAAGCATAGTATGATTGCTGAGTCATGATCTATTTCTGCATGGAAGAACAAATATGTTATGTTTTGATAGAGAAGCATAATGCATGATATTCTTATAGAAGAATAATAGTAGCAAGTATTTTAGGTTTTCACTATTAAAACTAAAAGGTAGAGAGTTCGAACCATCAATACTTCTAAATGTTTGTACACCATAACCTGAGTGTACTAGGCTCTCATGCTTTGTTAGGGTTGCGTAACTTTATCCTATGTCATAATATATAAGCTACAGAGATATGATACCATGCATATAATATATAGCATCACATTTTCTCTAGGCGTCATCATCTCTTAACTGCTCCTCATTTGGACTAGGCTATTAGGGACCTTAATGTTGTATCGCTCCAGGCACATTATCAATCAGGCGATCTCTCTACCCATCTACTCAATCATCCAAGTATAGCAATCTCACTCCTCTCACTTAAGCATTGAATTGTTTGCATTAACATAATGATCATAATCATAACAAGTACCTACCTAGATGTCCAACATCTTAGAATTACAATAGCAACACAGTCCCATCATCCATGGTATCTCGAGGCATCATCCATGGTATCTCGAGGCACCTACATAGGTCAAGAATATGTTAGATTAACAAAATCAATAGCATGCTAATGCATTTCATCTACTTACCTGAGTGGTGTTTGGCAAATCAAACTCAATCTCATCCCTCATTATTACTAGGAAGCATGTCTCATATGGGTGACCTATATCAGCGGACTCTCAATGCAACCCTTAGGATGCTTATATCAAAGGGCACATCTAGTGTCACTCCAAATGCACCACTGCATGATCTCTTTAAGGTACCACCACTTTGGGAACTACTAATAACTAGTAAACCATATTGTCCACCTCTACCATCATAAGTGTCAGGTCTACCGCTAAATTTACTCACTTTATCATGCTAGCCTCTACATGTAAATAACTTAAGAGGCCCTAGTAGCCACATATGGATGAATGTTTGGTAGTCCACCGATGACTCTGATTGGCTCTCTACCCTAGGAATGCTAGTCAGTGCAGTAATCATCTTTAGGTCTATGTTAGTACAAAAAGCCTAGAATATAGCTCGTGGTCATGCAACAGGCTCCATATGTCCCTCTAGACCCATCTTCCACTTGATAAATCGTTCGCCTAAATAGAGGAGCTAACACTCTAGGCTCTCTAACAACATATGATGTTTATCCATGTAAGATAAATTAGTTAGGTATTCTGATCGTGGGAACATATTACTATAGGGGTAAGGCCAAACCTATTCAAAATAATAACAATAGTTAGTTAGTCACCTACTCATGTAGTAATTTTTGGTAATGTGCTTTGACTTCTATGGGGCTCTGCTAATGTTGCCATACGTTTATGAAGATGCACTCATGGAATTAGGCTTTTCATAAAAATTTCAGAATTTCTAGAGAACCTTTTCTCCATTAAGTCTAATTTTCATAACTGATACATTTGAAATATCAAGAAAATCAGTTAGAATACAATAAACTGATACTTAAAAATTTAGGTATTTTCTCTAGACTATTTCAATTACTTTTCTATATCTAGCATAGATAGGAATTTGTTCTAGCAGATAATCAATTTCAGTCAAGCCTTTGATTACTGGTTAGACTATTGATCAAATAGTATTGTATTCTAGCAATGGGTCTCAAATGCTATCTTTGAATATGTCATATATGTATTTGATAGTGCAAGAATAGATCCAATAGTTGATCACCTTAGAACTAGTAGTTGTTCAACCTTGATTCAGCAGTTGATCATCCCGATTCAACAATTAACCATCTAATCCAAAAGTGATAAGGAGATCAAGCATTTGTGTCACACCTTACCCCTCTTGTAAGGCATGACAAGCTCCTGTAATATGCTTAACAGATTCCACTTTGATACCGAAATCCATTAAACATATCATATTAGATGTTAAAAACTGATTTTCAACCTCTTTTATAAGTTAAAAGTATTAAAAGTAATATTAAAATTGTTAATTAAATGCAGCGATATACAAATTTTGGTCATACTTTTGATCATGAAAATGAGGGAATTTAAAAATTTTTCTATCATTAAAATAAAAGCTTTTGAAAAGAAGTTTCATAAAATCTAATAAAATTTTCATACCATAAAATACTTTGTAGGTGACGACGTATTTAAAATCCAATCATACAATTTTTCATCAACTTAAAAGACATATATAAAACCAAAATGCTAAATAGATATATAAATAAAATTCGATGTCTTTAGGTATTATCTTAGTAGTACACTTACATCATACTTAATATAAATATATGTAATACGATAGATACCTAAGAGATCCCTTTTAATAGCTCCGACTTACCAGGTGCAAATCTCGACTAGGCCTAGCTTCTAACTCCTCTTTGATTTACGTTTAATAAAATGAACGCTAAGTATGACCTCAGTGGTGCACAATAAATAAAAATAAAGTAAGAATATAAAAAAAATATTATTAAAAGCAAGATTAAATCCCCTTCTTGTTGAATAAATAGAGATATAATAATAAAACATCATTTTTTAGAAATAAAGTGATCATGTATCGTAATAGAAATAATATCATCATGTAAAATAAAGTCCAACAATGTATAAATCAAATAAAATATTATATAAATACATAAATAAAACATTTAATCTCAATTATAAATAAATCATCAGTATCATCTCTCTCATCCTCTACCTCTATCACAATTTACAGGAAACCTGTAACCCGGATGGGAGATAGATCTCAATCCCACCTCGAAGGTGATTAATCTCATCTATCTAGACCATAAGTTATAGCAAAAAATCATTGTAACTTGGATAAGAGATAGGTCTCAATCCCATCTTCATACACTATAAAGTGCACACCTCTCACAATTGTCTATCTCTCTCATCATCATCTGTCTGTTACTAGTTATAAATAAATGTTAACTCTGTGATCAATCATAGAAAATAGACAATTAAATAGTTATTTCAAATAAATTCATTTTTTAAAACAAATACATTTATGTTTATTATGCACACACCTCTAATGGAATTTCTTTTCCACTTCGCTCTATTTCTCTTCTTCACTTCTTTTTTTTCCTTCAACTGTAATAATAGAATGTAACAGAACTATCAGAATAGGATTTAAATAGAAGGTTTCTCGAATTCCGCTGCCTAGTCCACGATCATGGAGTTGTACTCCATAATCGTGGAAAATAACAGAAACTTTCTGTCCATTTCCACGCCCAAGTCCATGATCGTAGAGTGAGGTCCACGATCGTGGAGTTCCAATTTCTCTTCCACTTGTTTTATTCATTTTTTCTTTTTTTTATTTCTTTATATATACATATATATATATATATATATATATATATATATTATCTACTTAAAATAAGAAAAACTAAACATGTTAAACCTAAATCAATCACATACAAATGCATCAAATAATTTACAAAAAATCAAAATAACAACATTTAATTAATGGGAACTAATTATGGACTACATAAAACACTTACATGCTAAGTTTAAGGTCATCAGCTGGACCTTACCTCATTCTTGCTTAGTTTAAGGCATTACCTCACTCGACTTATGCATCAAACTACTGAGATATGCCTTACATCACTGTCCATTGACCTTAAAGGTCTCTCCTTTTTCGTTCCGTAGTTCCAAGGCTCCACTATCAAAGACTTTCGATACTTGGAAGGGGCCGCTCCATCGGGACTTGAGTTTTCCAGGGAACAACCTCAACCTGGAATTAAACAATAACACATTATCACCTACTTTAAATGTCTTTACCTTAATGTGTGCATCATGCCATTGCTTTGTCCTCTCCTTGTAAAGCTTAGCATTTTTGTATACTTGATGTTTGAGTTCTTTGAATTCGTGCAGCTACAGCAACCTCTTGACTCCTGCTCTCTTTAGATCATAATTTAAAAATTTGATAGCCTAATATGCTCTATGTTCAAGCTCCACTGGTAGATGACAGGCTTTCCCATAGACCATCCTGTAGGGGATGGTTCCTATAGGGGTCTTGAATGTTGTTCTATATGCCCACAAAGTGTCAGCCAGTCTTGGTGCCCGGTCTTTTCTAGAGCTATTGACTGACTTCTTCAGAATCCTCTTGAGTTCTCTGTTTACCACCTCCACTTGGCTATTGGTCTGTGGATGGTATGCTGTGGAGACTTTATGATGCACGTTGTATCGTCTGAGCTGAGCTTCAAGCCTTTCATTGCAAAAGTGCGCTCCTCCATTGTTGATAAGAGTCTGTGGAATGCCAAATCTGCAGAACAACTTCTTGATGAATTTACTGAAAACTCTATCATCATTTGTGGGACTAGCGACTGCTTTTGCCCATTTTAAGATGTAATCAACTACCACCAATATGTACTTGTTCCCCATGGACGTGGGAAATGGCCCCATGAAGTCTATGCCCCAAGCATCAAATATTTCAACCTCTAAAATCAAAGATTGAGGCATCTCATCCTGCTTGGAGATGTTTCCGACTCTTTAGCATTTATCACAGTGAAGCACATAATCCCTCGCATCCTTGAAAACTGTTTGCCAAAAGAAACCGTATTCCAGCACCCGGCTTACCATTTTATTAGCTCCATAATGCCCTGCATACAATGAATCATGACATTGAGTTAGTATAGGCATTATTTCTTCTTTCGGAACACATCTTCTTATTATGCCATCAGCACATAAGCGAAATAAGTTTGGTTCCTCCCATTGATAACTTTTAACATTGGCAAAGAACTTCTTCCGTTGTTGATACGAAACATTGGAAGGCACTATACCGCAGGCTAAGTAATTAGCCATATCTGCATACCAAGGTAGTTTCTTTTTCTGTAACATGAACACATATTCATTAGGAAACTCTTCCTTGATAGGCTTGCCTTCTTCGCCATCATCTTCATCCTTTTTAAGTCATAAAAGGTGATCTGCAACTGCATTCTCAGCACCTTTCTTATCCCTGATTTTAATGTCAAATTCTTACAATAGTAGCACCCACCTAATCAGTCTTGGCTTTGCCTCCTTCTTTGCAAACAAATATCTCAAAGCGGCATGATCAGTAAAAATAATAACTTTAGATCCCAAAAGATAAGCCTTAAACTTATCGCATGCAAAGACTACTACTAAGAGTTCTTTCTCAGTTGTGGCATAATTCAATTGAGTTCCAGTCAATGTTCTGCTAGCATAATAAATTACATGCAGTTTCCTATCTCTCCTTTATGCTAACACACATCCTAGGGCAAAGTCACTAGCATCACACATGATTTCAAAAGGTAAAGACCAATCCGGTGAAGTTAAGACTGGTGCCGTAGTCAATGCATGTTTTAAAATGCTAAAATCATTTAAGCATTGATCATTGAAATTAAATTCCACATCCTTGACTAATAAGCTCGTCAAGGGCCTAGCAATAACAGAGAAGTTCTTAATGAAGCGGCAATAAAATCCTGCATGACCAAGAAATCCTCTTACTCCCTTGATATTCCTAGGTGGTGGTAGATTAGATATTACCTCAATGTTTGCTTTATCCACTTCAATACTTTCCTTGGAGATCTTATGACCCAGCACAATCCCTTCTTCTACCATAAAATGGTACTTTTCCTAATTCAACACCAAATTCGTTTCTTCACAGCGTTTGAGGACTTTTTCCAAATTTTGCAAACATGATTCAAAAGAGTCTCTAAAAATAGAAAAGTCATCCATGAATATCTCCATAAAGTCCTCAATTATATCAACAAAAATGGTAATCACACATTGTTGAAAAGTGGCACGTGCATTACACAATCCAAAAGGCATGCGCCTCTATGCAAATGTACCATATGGACATGTGAAAGTAGTTTTTTCTTGATCTTGTGGGAAAATGAAAATCTGGTTATATCCTAAGTAGCCATCTAAAAATCAATAGAAAGAATTTCCAACTATTTTCTCAATCATTTGATCAATAAAAGGTAAAGGAAAATGATCCTTTCTCATGGCAGAATTCAGCTTCCTATAATCTATACACACTCTCTAACCAGCTACTATCCTAGTTGACAACAATTCCTTCTTCTCATTTTCTATAACTGTCATGCCTCCCTCCTTAGGAACACAATGTATAAGACTCACCCATTCGCTATCAGAGATAGGATAGATAATACCTGCATCCAACAGCTTGATTACCTCCTTTTTTACCACTTATTTCATGTTAGGGTTGAGCCTCCTTTGTCTTTCATGAAAAGGCCTGCTATCCTCATCCATGTGTATCCTATGCATAACCATTTCCGGGCTGATTCCTTTAATGTTAGACAGCTACCAACCTAGAGCTTTTATATGTTTTCGCACCATTTTGAGCAACCTGCCCTCCTAAACCATAGTTAGCTTATCAGATATGATGATTGGCAACGTCTGATTACTTCTTAGAAAAGCATACCTCAAATGTGTGGGCAGGATTTTCAACTCCAGTTCAGGTGGTTTTTCAATTGAAGGAGGAGTGGGGTTAGAATTTCTTACCAGAATTTCTGCTCTTGGTGTCTCATTACATTCCTCACCCATTACCTCAGGCTCCTCTATTATTGAAACACTCTGCGCTTCCTCATTCAGAATTGTGGTCACGTATTCGTCAACTATGTCCACTTTCATGCATACCTCACCCTCTATTGGCCTCTTCATTGCCTTCTTCAAGCTGAACTCCAGCCATTCCTCACTAATCCGAAGAGTGAGTTTTCCTGCATGTACATCCACTAAAGCTCTTCCTGTATTCAGGAAAGGTCTTCCTAGAATCAGGGGGCAGTTGATATCCTCATTGTAATCCAGCACCACGAAGTCCATCGGAATGATAAATTTATCTACCTTGACCAATACATCTTCAATGATCCTAAATGGTTTCTTCACTGACTGATATGCTAATTGTATTACCATTGATGTAGCCTTGATTTCTCCAATACCTAGCTTCTAAAAAATAGCATATGGCATCAAGTTGATACGTGCACCCAAATCACACAAACATTTGTTAAACACCATGTCTCCTACTTTACAAGTTAAGGTGAAACTACCAGGATCCTGCAACTTAGATGGAATTTTACTCGATAAAATTGAGCTACAGTTTCTAGTTAATGAAACCGGCTGTGTATCATCGATCTTACGTTTGTGTGCTAGGATTTCCTTTAAGAATTTTGTGTACTTTGGAATATCCTGAATCATCTAAACGAATGTCACATTAATCCTCAATTTCTTTAATTTTTCCATAAATGCAGTAAATTTTTCATTTTCCTTTGATTGCACTAGTCTTTGTGGAAATGGATGGGGGGCATATACTTACTTGGTCCGGGCTCCTTCTCCTTCTGCATCTGCCTGGAATCAACTCCACGATTGTGGAGTTCACTGCCACGATCGTGGCAGTGAGTTCTATGTTCCTCGTCCTATTTTTGTGAAGTTCCTGCTTCACCATTGTTCCTTCTTCTTTCTTCATTCATGCATTCATCATAAACATTAGCAAGCTCTTTACTTTTATTGGCAAGCTCCTTACCACTCCTTAGTTGAATTGCATGCACTTGTTCCTTAGGGTTTGGCTTAGTATTGCTTGGAAGTACTCCAAGGTTCCTTTGTGCTATTGCTATTGCCAACTGCCCCACTTGCACTTCCAAATTATGGATGGAAGAGGAGTGGTTCTTTGTGATTTGGTCAAACTTGGCCTCCATTCTCTTTTGCATTTCCTCCTGCCCTGTCAATTTTGTTCCCAATATCTCCATAAACTTCTCCATTTTTGATTCAAAATTGTTCTGTGGAGGAGGTGCTAGTTGCTATTGTTTTTGCATATTTCCTGCATTATTGCTCCAAGAAAAATTCCAATGGTTTCTCCATCCAGGGTTATATGTATTGGAGTAAGGATTGTTACCTTATCTTCCCATGGAGTCTAGCATATTGCCCATGAAACTAACCTACTCCATGGCCTTACATACATTGCATTCGCTCACTGCATGTCCTACTTGTCCACACAGCTCACATGACCTAGAGACCTTTGATAAGTTATCGATTTGCTTAGTCAAATTTGCAACTTCAGCCTGCAAAGCACTAACAGCATCAAGTGATAAAACACCTTTATGTTCTTTAATTATCATTCTAGATCTGTCCAATGCCCAAAGTGCATTAGTAGCTACCATTTCTTCCAGCAGTTCATATGCTGCCTCTTTCATTTTCTTCATCAAGGACCCTCCGGCTGCTGCATCGATGGTCCCTCTGGTAGTTGTGTTTACTCCATTGTAAAATGTCTGGAGCAGTAATTCTCTTGGTAAATTATGATGAGGAAACTTCCTTTGTAACTCCTTGAATCTTTCCCATGTCTCATATAGAGATTCACTATCCACCTACTGGAAGTTAGTGATCTCCTTGACGATCTTTGCAGCCTTTGCCAAAGGAAAATTATTTGGCTAAAAATGGTTGTACTAGCTGGTCCCAAGTTGTGATTGACCCCAAGGTCAATGAGTTTAGCAAAATCTTTGCTTTATCCTTTAATGTGAATGGGAATAGCCTTAGCCTTATCGCTTCCTCTGTCACTCCATTGTATCTAAAAGTATCACAAATCTCTAGAAAATTTAAGATATGAGCATTAGGATCCTCATTCGGCAAACCAAAAAATTGTACCGATGACTGCAACATCTGCAATAAAGCTGGCTTGATCTCAAAATTATTGGCTGCAACTGCTGGCCTCATGGTGCTTTGTTGGTTAGCATAAAAGCTAGGTCTAACCACATCTATCAGAGTTCTTTGCTCTTCTGCCATGTCAAGTGTAGTTTGTTGCACAACTTTGTCTTGGGTGGTTCTTCGGTTTTCTCTTTCAAGTCTTGTTGGATCTTCACAAGCTTCTAACAGTGTGGATTGAGAGTTCTTGGTTCTCCTACTCATACACGGACACAACTAAAATAAGTGTTAAAAGAACAAAAATGCTTAAATCAAACTTTACTCCCTTTATAGCGATGTTAAACTTGTAAATCCCCGGCAACGGTGCCAAAAACTTGGTCGCTGGTTAGCGACAGTAGTTCTAATCTCTACTTAGCTACAAGTATATAGGTTATCGTAGTATGATATCGATCCCACAAGGATTTAGAGTTTATCCATCTCCACTTAGTTTTCTTGTTTGTTTAGGCAATGGTTAAGGTT
>CANYBF010124105.1:0-10025 GCA_948192965.1 Dalechampia spathulata | reverse complement strand
TAGTTAGTGGTGAAATGTATAGGTATAACAGTTGTACATGTGTAGAGATACACGTTTACCTTATTTATATAGACGTGTGATTATTGCATAAGGGTGTATAAACTTATACCATTCAGGGATGACTGTATGTTGAATGAATGCATGCCACGCTACGCACTGTTTCACCACTATACAGGTTGTGTACCCATACGAATGTCTAAAAGTCAAAAATAGGACGTATCCCTGGTAGGGTACGTGGCGGCTTTCCCGAGGGATGGTCGTTGCGCATGCTACGGGAGCATGTTCCTCCAGGTATGGGCTGGGGTGTGACATAAACCTTCATTAATTATAGGCATATAAGCATAATTCTATCTTATAATATTTCATACTTTGCAATTAAGCACCATACATGCCTTTTGGCTAACTTAAGTCCTTACATTATAATACAATGCATTAAGTGAATTTTTACATCATTGACTTCTATTTTTATATATGGTTTTAGAAGCCTTGAATGTTTATCCATTAAGGTGATATAATAGACAAGTCAAGTTATTCTTCATTTGACAAAGTACACTACTCAAGTATTTACATAATTTATCTTAATCATTTTACCTCATAACTCATCATTATACTCATATACATACTTATTCAATTGTTTAACATGTAAAGCCACACTTAAAAACATTTTCCATTCATTTTTAAGCTTCTCAAAGTCATGTATAAGTTTCATGGATCATACATCAAGTTTCTTTATCAAAAACCACTAAAAAAAAAGCTTTCAAAGTGTACACGAGTCATGTAGAGCTTACACGAGTCGTGTAAAACTCGGTCCTTATGAAATAAACTTGTTTTAAGCCATCCACAAGCTACACGAGTTGTATAGAGCATACATGAGTCATGTAACACTCGTCCACCCTTAAAAACACCCATTTTTCAGCATTTTTGAGCACCTAAAAAACCTCCAAATGGTTCCCCAAGCTTCCTTACCAAATACCATGACCAAAACACCTTAAAATCACTTCTAAAACTTACTAAAAATATCAATTTAACATCATTTAAAATCCAAACATGCATTAAATACAATTCAACATAAGTTTACTCCATTTAACTCCACCTAATTCATGAAGTGATTCTAACATTCATGAACATGCATGATCTCTTTCTTCCATTAATCATTAAGTATAACAAACCTTCTAAACATCTTTAAACATCATTTATACACCTCAATCAATAACTAACATGACTAATTCAAGTGATATAAGTTAGGGTTTAATGTAATCTTTACACATCAAAATAGAAATTCATTTGGTTATGCATAATACCAAATTTAGTAACTTAACATCCTTATTCTTTCATTATTTAATCAAAGTCTTCTATTTATACATAATCAACACAACCTTACAATAACTTACTTTTTCATCTAAGATATAAGAAAACATAGAGAAGAAGAAAACATGAGTAGAATACATAGAACACCAAAAGAGCATCAAAACCAAAATCTATGCATGATTTACCTTGGAAGAGTATTTTCTCTAAGTGAGGATGAGAAGAAGAAGGAGAAGAGGAAGAAGTAGTGTTTTGGAAGAGAAAAGGATAAAGAGAACATTTAATGCATATCTTTAAGATAATATGCTTCAATTATTGACCTAAAAATAAGGAGAACCACTCAATAAGTGCCACTTATCAAGCTTAGGTCCATTCCTTAAGCAATTCGCTTCTTTCTTCTTAATTAGTTATTTTTATATCATAATTAGGTTCATAAGAAAGCACTTACCATACATCATAATGTTATTGACATAAACCATACATAACATAATTTAATTTACAATTATAACCTTAACTTTTCATGTAATGCCTTTTTCTTCCATATATGCATATATAAAGGACTTAAGGATGAAAAGAAGAAAATGGTGTATGAAGAAGAGAAGTTATCAAGAAACCTACTTTCCATGCCATAATAAATAAATAAAAATACTCATAGCCTTCATTTTTGACAATCCAATCCTATTAACCTATGATATAAAGACACTTGTCAATTCATAATCATTTTCTTATTTAATTTTAATATATCTAGCCTTATGACAAAATAAATAATACATTTATTTATCCAACCACTTAAGATATTTAATATAATAATACTCCATTAACAATATTAAATACATTATACATAACCCCACTTTATGTATTTGATATAGTATGTATGTATATTTATACATATACTAGTAATAATAATTAATATAATAATTATTATCCTAGCATACAATTCTACATACCATTGCTTCAAAATTTACCTTAATTCATATTTACCCATTTTAAACTATACTTATATATTCATGAACCCATATAAACATTCTTAACTCAATTCTTATTTTTGAATTAAAACTAAGCATTCAATAAAGCACCCGTCAAATCTCATCATAGATATTCTTCTAAACATATCATACCATTAATAATCAAACCTCATGCTCAAAGTGACATTCATTAAATCTTAAAGTAGAAAATCCCATCAAAACATAAGTGTAGTTTAACATCTTGGTATCAAGCAACATCTAAACTTCTTGTAATTAAACCATAATAAAATTAAGCATTACACACACAATACATAATACATTCCAATTGCCAGCTTCAATTTTGAAGGCATAATCGACATTCATGTAGCAACTCATGAAATTAATATTCTATGGTTCAAATTGCATAAAAACTATTATAGTTCTTCCATCATAATTATTAATATCATGTCATTCATGTATTTAATGCACTTTTCAATCGAACATGATCAAGTAAACATAGAATATGTGCACGTTTTATCATAGTAGTGCAAATGAGGATGTTACAAATCCAATCTAGCTTGTCATCATGTTTTGATATCAATATATACACTTATGGTGTCCACAATTGGTTACTCAATGCACACTATAAGCTAGATGCTTTTATATACTCATATTCTAAGTATTTTTCAACATAAAAGTAAATATAGTGCATATTTCAACTCTTAGCTACTTAACATAAAGAATATTATAGTATATACTTTTAATGCATGCAAATTATAGATCCTAACTTTTCATTCGTGCATTGTATTTTTAGATTTTTCTTTGATACGGCTTAGTACAAGTCCCCATTATTGAACTTAAGTTGTATATATGCATTTTAGCCTTGCAGGAGTGCTTTAGACATATGGAGTACATTACATTTTGCTTGTGGAAGGTAAAACATATAACAAATGTTTCCTAATGTATAGAGCATATAGTGCTAAATGTTATGTATGTTCAATTGAAGTGCATGATATGTATGGTATTTTCTCATACAAATCTAACATATTCTATATGTCACCATGACATTTTGGCATGAAAGGAAGCTATTAGGCATGAGGCACACATCCTAAGGTGCTTTATATAAAGGGTACATATAAGTTTATTCCTTGATATGTTATGCATATATTGCTACATGTTGCATATATAGCTTGTTTCTATACTACATGTTGCATACATCACTCCAAATTTTCTAGAATCCTATAGTACTAATCAAATTTTGGTAAACTCCAACCCTTACTTATAAGTATGACTTATATGTTTATGGGGAAGAGGTTCAAATTTTGTTAATTATAGTCAAACTTTGCCAAAATCATTTCTTACTGAATTAAACACACTTAATTAAATTCTTAATTAGGCTTTAAAGACTAATTAATCTTACCTAAATCTTTAATCATATTTTAGAATCAAGATTAAGGCTTAATCAACCTTGGTAAATGTTGGAAAGCCTCTTCCTTCTACTTTTCTCTTTGATTTCTTTTTGGGTTTTGTGGATTTGCTTGATTTGTATTGATTGGCCTTAATCAATGAATGTAATAGTACCATTTGTAGCTTTTCTATAGCTAGAATGATTTGTAAAAGTTAAACATTTGGTTATTTTAGCATTTTAATTTGTGTTTTTGCTTAAAAACTTGATTTTCTTCTTTATTGACATGTTATGTATAACACATATGTGGCATGCATCACATGTTATGTTGTGCATATAACCTCATTTTAAGTACATGCTCATGTCATGCTATATGTTGCATAAACTATAAGAAACCAACGAGATTGCTTCGGAAATCCACTACTGAACGTGTCCATAGCTAAATAGTGATGGATTGACGGCGAATTAGCGATGGAATATGTTATTAGTCATAAATTTTATTGCTATATAGTGATAAATGATAATTCCATCGCAAATCCATCATAATTTAGCTACAGACAGATTTCCATCGTAATGTAGCTATGAACGGAGATCCGTCGCAAATTCCATTGCTATATAGCTACAAATAACGTTTTGTCTCTAATTCCATAATGATATAGCAACAAATAATGTTCTGTAGTGAATTCTATCACCATCACTTTTTTTAGTTAATATTATTTGTTTTTTTAGAAAATAATTAAAATTTATTAATATTATTGTTTTCACTTCTAAATTTGTAGAGATAGTTATTATGTTCTTTAAAAAGTATAAAATGTGTGTAAAAAGGGCATGAATCTAATATGCATATGATATTAATGGTTATTAATTTTTTTATTTTAAAGTAATTTTAATTAAATTGAAGAATAAGAAGTATAAATTAATGCATTTGAAATTGAAATTGGAAAATAAATTATAATTTATTGTGTATATGAAAGTAATATTAATAAAAAATATTTTGGAGAAAATCATTCTAATATTCATAATAAATCATTGTAATATTCATAATAAAAATGAGTTGAAAATGAGAGCTTTGTTAAATTAGAAAGTGTTTGTTATGAAATTATAAACTTGAATATTTATAATACATAAGTTGTTGTTTGGTTTATTAAATTTACAAAGAATCATATTATTTTCAAAATTAAAGTGACATGAATATAGGAACATAATTTGATGACCAACATATACAAAACAATCATCTCTCATAAAAATACCTTTGAAAAATAAAATTAAATTAAATTAAACATTCATATCATTGAGAGAATCAAATTTAATATTTATAATAGCAAAATAGAGAAATAAGTTTTACATATAGGATAATGATTAAGTAAAATAAATTCATCTAATGGATATATGCTTTTGTGGATTTTAAATCAAATTTAATATTAGATCAAAATTATTAAATATAATTTTCAAGAAATTTTTTGGTTATGTAATTTAGGATTTTTTAAATTTTTAAATGTTAAATTAATTATGATCAATAAAAATATTAAATAATATTATATGATCAATAAAAAATATTAAATGGTATAAATACAATGTGTCAATTAAGAAATAATGAATATCATATTAAGTTTTTTAATTTAATCTAATTAAAAAATGAAATAAGAAATAAATCCATAATTCCCTAAACACAATCCCTAAAGTCTCGTCTCCTTCATTCTTCTTCTTGGCAACATCATTTGTTTCTTGTTCTTGGCAGTGTAATTTGTTTCTTCTTCTTAGCAATGTGATTTGTTTCTTCTTTTTAGCAGCTTGATTTGTTTCTTCTTCAGTGAGTTCACAGTGAAATAAGGAAAACTTTTGACAATTAGATATGAAAGAAACTTTCAATAATTCTCGTTCTCTTTTAATATTTATCCACTGATAATCACCTCGGAACATAAACGGTTCAGGAAAGGAAAGTCTAGCTACCTATTTTATTCTTTAAATCTATTTCTTTCTAAGACTAACTACACATCACGGAGTTCATTTGGAGGATCCACAACTTCAAGCTCTTAAGTAGGAATAGGATCTACTACTACTGATAGGTATGTAATCGAAGAATCTGGATCTATGAGATATGGATATGCATAACATAAATAAAAAGCTCTGGATCGATAATAAGAGAAATAAGAAAAAATTACTTTAGAACAGATTCATAAAGTAATTATGATATGACCTAGGAACTTACATAATACCAAACTTGGATAATCGGTAGACTATTAGGAGAATGAATGGCTAGATCATTTGGTTCACTACGGAGAACCCTTTAGAATGGTTAGAGAGAAGGAATAGACATACTGACTGGGTAGATAGGACTACTCCTGTTTGCTCTTGGCCTTGGCTGTTTATCTTAGACATTTGAATTAGGATTTTCTTTTTCATCTTCTTGTATATTGGTCATCTATTCAATCTAGAATTTCAACTCTTGTTTGATTTTCTTTTTCATCTTCTTGTACATCAATCATCCCAAAGCAAGTTGCAAATGTCACATTCTGAATTTAGTGGTTCATTGTGCATTCATAAATTAATGTTATGTTGTGTTTTATATGTTATTAGTGTGAGAATGATATAAAATTATGATTATGTTGATAAGTATATGATAAAAATTGAGTTTAAAGCTCAAAAGAGGAAATTGAAAATTTTTACCGAAACCCCTAAATCAGACTCTAAACAACACTAAAATGATGATTCTATGTTATATAAAATGAATTTGATTGAATAGTTTTGACCATTGTGCTTGTATTAACTTAAATTAGATATATGCAAATTTTGAAAATTTTACATTAAAAATTTAATTATGATGTCATAATTAGGTATTGATGATGTAAGTGAATAAATTGAAGTGATATTGAGGAATTAGGACATGTAAAGTAAGAATTAATAATACATTAGTAAATTTTATAATTAATATTAATAATAGGAAGTCTAATTAGGATTTTAAATTTTATGATATGATAATGTCATAAATATTAAATGATGATGCCATAAATAAGAATTGTTGAATTATTGGTTTAAGAAAAATTAAAGGATAGTATGATAATTAAATAAGGCTTATTTAAGTATAAATGGAGGGTATTATACAAAAAAATTAGGCATTTATAGGTGGTATTTCAAAAAAATACATGTATTTAAGGAGATAGAATTGTGTGCAAGTGTGTGTACATGTATCCTTCCATATAAATACAAAAAAACCCTAAGCATTCTCTACCCACATGCCACTCATCAGCTCTCATTCTTCCTTATCCCTTTTATGTGGCGGAAATGAACCCCATCTTCTCTTCCAATCTTAACTTATCTCCTTATCTTATCTTCCTTTTGTTTTCTTCTTTAGTTTTAAAACACCAAACCTGTAACATACATCTCATCTACCTTCTTTTCTTTCTAAACTTTATTGTCTAAAGTTGGGTTCATACGCAAATCTACAGATTTTGGTTGAAGTGTTTTCATTTCTTCCATTTTTCAGTCAAGATCGAAGCTAGTTATCAAAGGAGTCGAATGTTTATTTCATCTTCTTCTTATTTGTCTTTGATTCGTACATTACAGCAAGGTTCCTATGCATGCAACAAGGTTAAGCTTTAATATTTCTTCTTTTTCCTTGTTTTAGTTGATGACCGAAACCCACTCTTTATGATCTGTACGGTTTTGATCAAAATCTTCTTAAAACATGTTTCTTTCATCACAACCGTAACCTTTCTTTTCATAAACCACTATATATCATTTCTGTTCTAACTATTTTTGGTTCATGCGTGTGTATATGAAGGTATGAATTAAATAAAAAGGAGCAGGTTCAAGAGGATCTTTTTAGGTCTAAGATTAAATCAAGTTGGAGACATGATATGGTGCAGTTTTGTTTTATTTTGGTAAGGTGAGAAGGAGTAAGTATGTTTAGCATTAGATGTAGTTGGGTTATGATTTTCTACTGAGTTTTCTGTTTTGGCCGAATGATAACTTGAAGATCAAAATGTTTTTGGTTAGTTTTAGTTAGTAAATTGGTGGTTAGATTTATTAGAGCTGTAAATGAGTATGAAATAAAATGTTCATTTGGAGTGGGTGCGTATGTATTGTGTTGTTCTTTTTAGCCGAATTATTTGCAGGTAAATTATATGAAAATGGTAAGTTTAAAACGTTTTTTTAAGAAGTTTGTGATAAAGAAGAGGTTAAGGATTAATGATATGATAAAAGCTAAGTGTTTAATTAGTAAATATTGATATTTTTAAGTAAAATCTTTATTTTAAGTATGTTTAAGTTAAGGGATATATAAAATATGATTTTTATAAGTTTACTTTAATTAATTAGCTTAAGAATTAAAGAAAATTTGAAGTCATATAATAAAAGAAATTGGCTTAAGCAAGATTAATGAGTTTTAATTTAAGCTTTTATGTTAAATTATTAAGTGGACAAAAAGGGGCATACGGTTATGAAGCCTCTAATATAGAAATTCAAATAAGTTTAATAAATAAATTTTTGAGAGTTTGTAGAAGCGGTAAGACAATAATATATTCTGTTTTGTTTCAAAAAAACAATAATATGGATATTGGTTATATTAGAAAATAAAATGAAATAAGATTTCAAATGTATTAATAAGTGTTGATAAGTTATAATTTAGAATTTAAAGGATTTATGAATATGGTATATACGCATAAGAAGTTTATTGAGGTAAAATTTTAAATGTTCTGTGATGTTATTTAAGTAATTTTATGATAGAAGGGGAATTTTAAGAAAAAGGAAGATATATAAATATTAAAATGAATTTTATTGAGGTTAAGGTTTTATAGGATAAAAATTGGAATAATAAAGGGTGGTTATGAGATTATTTAAATGATGAGTTTAATTAAGATTGAAATTTTTAGACTATACATACAAGATAACAGTAAAATTTAAACATACGTTAATATATGAATTTTGATGATTTAGTTTATATTATTGATTAAATTGAGTATTTTAATATTTTAAATAGGGATTAATGATTTATTTAAGTTAAAAATAAGTGCAAAATTATTAGGACTTATTTAAATGAAGAACAATTGATGATTATGTTTAAATAGTGGATTTTGAGGATGTTATGGAACATATCATATATGAAAGGAATAATATAGAATTATATGAAATGAGTTTTGGGTATGATTAAGTGTAATAACATAATTTCTGTAAGGTAATGTTACTGTTTTAATTATTAACCGGTTTAAAAGCAGATTTATGAAACAAGTTGTCTGTGAAGTTTTATAATTTCAAATACTGATTTAAATCATTTAAGATAGTAACTGTTTTACTATTTTATCTTGACAGTACCGGGTTTTAGCAAAATATATAAAATGAGTACTAGTGAGGTTTGATTAAGATCAGAATAAGCTGATGATGTAATAACAGATTACTAAGTTATTAACTGTTAAGATATGAAATCATTATTAACAGCAGATTTTACGAGGGGTATTATAATCTGACAGATTAGGATAATAAAATAATATTACATCTGATAACTGTTTAAATTTAATTTATTTAAGCAAATTAGTTAAAAAAATTTAATTAAAATTAATTAAAATAAACACATAAGGTGTTACTGTCGAGTTAAATAATAAAAATGTTATGATGGGGTTTTATTAAGGCTTTCGTTTGAATAAATTAAGATTTTATATTTTAGACATTTCAGACTATGATTTTATAGATAAAATGAAGCTGCAACGAGATATACGATATGTTATTAAGAATCACATAGTTTTCTATGGTATTAAATTAAAAATAAGTAGATATTAAAATTGTTAAAATTGAATTTATGGAAATTAAGTAAAATAATTATAGATTCAACTATAGATAATTATATAAATTCTTTAATAATGACATGGTGGGATGCATGTTATATTATTAAATGATTTATTTATATAATTGATTGATAATATAACTATATTAATTAAGATGTTACAGGGTAGTATAAAAATAAGGAGGCAGTTTTAAGATATTATTAAAATAAAATTGACTTACAAAATTAGAGGGTAAGTTAAAGTTTAGAATTTGATTAAAGTTATAATATTATATAAACAGATATTAAGTGATAATAGTTTTATGAAATAATGTTGGCATAGTAATTATTAAGTTATTAAAAATAATAATAATTCATATTAGAAATACAAGAATGAATAAAATAAAATGGAATGACTTGAAATTAAATAAGGTATTATTAAGATGAATATTAAGAATGATATTGATTTATTCAATAGTTAGACATATAAAAATGATAAAAGATGAATTTAATTACTAATAAAAGATTAATATTGATTTTGAAATAGGTAAATCAGTGGAAAATATTCACGAATCACCCAAGGATATTAACAAAGGGAAGGACATACCAGGTTTGT
>CANYBF010124051.1:0-38528 GCA_948192965.1 Dalechampia spathulata | reverse complement strand
TTGACGTGAGGGAATCACCTGAGACAGAGAAATGAGTAACTGCTGCGCGTAATTACGAACATTATGATGTGAGGGCCATCAGGAACCTGAGTGTGGTTGATAGTAAGAATGCTGGCGTCAGGTGCTGTACTATCTTAAATGATGGAGGAGAAATGATTAGTGTTAGAGCATGATTAATATAATTTTGCTTCTCAAGTTTGTAACTTTTGTTTTTTGTCTTTAGTTTTGCAATTCCAAGTGTAGCTCGTGAACTCAAATCCAATATCAATTTTGAAATTCCTTCATCGGCAACAGTTTCAGACTTTGCTCACTTTCTCTCAAAGGATAGATATTTTTTGCTTCCTGCACTGATCTCGATGGAGGTGAAATCTTCTGATGGTGCTGCCCATGGCCAGATGGGCCTTTGAATCCTGTGTGATAATCGAGGCCCAACTCCGCCAAACATGATCTATTCTCGGTTACTTATCACTGGTGATGGCTTGGATCAAGATCAAGGGCACAGCCTTGAAATTCTCTGTGTGGGGCTTGCTTGGTTGCGTGTAGGACGGAAGCAACTTGTAGAGGTCAAAGTTCAAATGCGAATGCAAGCTTGTTGGGTCTTAACGCGTCTGTTGAACGATTAATTTTCCAACTTGTTTGGTCTCATCTTTTATCTGGTTGCATGTTCATAGTCTTTAGAGATGTCGCCGTCTGGTTGCTGCCACTATTACAATCTTTAGTATTTGTGTATATGGTAAAACACAAGATATTCGTACAAGTTGAGAAGTCACGGTGTGGCGGCCATGGAACTGGTCTGGTTAATGATAGTGGCAGTCACATGGCTGGTCCAATTGCATGCCCAGCAAACTTATGTGAACAACCACCAGCTGGCCTGCTACGACCAGACCTTCAATTATACAACTAAAGGATACAAGTGCAACGGCGTTCGACCATCGTGCCAGTCATACCTCACCTTCCGATCAGCACCTCCCGACTACACCACTCCTGTCTCCATCTCTTACCTTTTAGCCGCTCAAGATTCTGTCCCTCTCATTGCTTCTCTCAACAATTTATCCTCCGATGTGGCCTCTATCCCGCCAAGCTCTCTGGTCATCGTCCCCGTCAACTGTTCCTGTTTCGGACAGTACTACCAACACAATGCCTCCTACACGCTCAAGCTTCCCTCAGAGACTTACTTCATCGTCGCCAACAACACCTACCAGGGTCTCTCCACCTGCCAGGCCATGATGGATCAGAATGATTACGGAGATAGGAATCTGACGGTGGGCATGCGTTTGCAAGTCCCCATAAGGTGTGCTTGCCCTACTTCGAATCAGACTGCTTTGGGCTTCAAATATTTGCTCACTTACATGGTCACCTGGGGTGATTCTTTCTCCTCCATCGCCCAATTGTTTGGTGTCGACCAACAGAGCATCTTAGACGCAAACGAGCTGTCTTCCGCCAGCATCATTTTCCCCTTCACCCCACTTCTTGTTCCTTTGAAGAGGGAGCCAACTGTGATTAAACCCTCCATCCCTCCCACACCAGCCCCTCAGGCTCCTCCAATCGTACCAGTTGGGGGATCCAGCAACAACCATAAAGGGGTATATGTGGGTGTTGGCCTCGGATCCGCTCTGCTCATTATTTTTGCATTGTTTGGCTTTCTGTTTTGGTACCGTAAGCCAAAATCCAAGTCGCATGAGCCGGAAGCCATCCCAGCTTCAATACCCATTGATAATAAGGTTCTCCAATCCGATTACTCCGCGACTGATAGCAAATCTTGGGCTCTATCCTCTCATGGCTTTCCATCTGCTATCGAGTCTTTGATGCTCTACAAATTTCATGACTTGCAAGTAGCCACTGATTATTTCAATCAAAATAACATAATAAAGGGATCCGTTTACAAGGGGTTATTTAATGGTGACGCAGCCGCCGTTAAGGTTATGAAAGGCGACGTCACCAGCGAGATCAACATTCTCAAGAAGATCAATCATACCAACATCATCAGGCTCTCTGGCTTCTGCTTGCATGACGGTAACAGCTATCTTGTTTATGAGTTCGCTGAGAATGGAGCGCTCAACAATTGGCTTCGATTCCTGGAGAACGATTTATACAGGAGTCAAAGACTGACGTGGAAACAGAGAGTTCAGATTATACACGATGTGGCTGATGCCCTGAATTACCTTCACAACTACGCCAACCCTCCATACATCCACAAGAACTTGAAGACAAGTAACATTCTCTTGGACGCAAACTTGAGAGGCAAGATTGCTAACTTCGGCTTGGCAAGGCACCTGGGAAATGAAGCTGAAGAAGGAGGATTCCACCTCACTCGTCATGTTGTTGGAACTCAAGGCTATATGGCCCCTGAGTACGTGGAGAATGGAGTCGTTACCCCTAAATTAGATGTTTTTGCATTTGGGGTTGTGATGCTGGAGATGTTGTCCGGGAAGGAAGCTACTTCTAGTTACAAGAATGCAGGAGAAAACATGCTCTCTTCATTAATATGCAGGGTTCTGGAGGGAGACAATGTGAGACAAAAATTTCATGGATTCATGGATCCTGCGCTAGGAGGCGAGTACCCTCTGGACCTCGCCTTCTCCCTTGCCCAGTTGGCTCAAAGCTGCGTTTCTCATGATGTTAATGCTCGCCCTTCTATGTCTCAAGTTTTCATTTCTTTATCCAAAATTCTCTCATCTTCATTAGATTGGGATCCTTCTCTTGAACTTGAAGGCTATAGGTCTATGGACAGCGGCAGGTAAGTCTTCGATTAATATCAGTGCTTGCTTGCTGTCCCTGTTGCCAGACCCAAGGAATACAAAGCTTCTCATTGCCTTTCTTCTGTAGTAAACACTATTTTGTGGTATATCATGTACAAATACGTGCTCCAGTGGTTTCTGATTTAATCTGAGACAGTCATGTGAAGATGAGAGAGGCTAATTACATCCTAAATGTATCTGGAACAATATCTTTATGACTAGGAAGAATAATTTATGGTGGGATTGCGCAACCCACTCCTTATCGCATTGCAAACATTACCATTATAAATGGATACACATTTCACGTCCACTCGCAGAGTATATACTTCTGTACAGTTTATCGTATCCCTGCCTCTTACAGATTTCTACCTTGGAAGGAAAAGAAAAGGAATATGGAGAGTGACAAATGATTTGCAACACATAATTAGCTCCCGTTGGTTAAACCCCCATGGATTAGATATCGAAAGGAAGAACTTTGTGGTACCCACTGGATCTGCTTGTCCAGCTTTCTTCTCATGCATTTCCTCAGCGCTTTCTGTTGCGCTTCCGTGAGACACCCGCTTATTGCCTCCAACAGCCTAAACATGTCCATTGCCATATCTTTTGCATAGCAAGACAATACTTTTGGGAGAAATATCTTTTCCTCTTTATGGACATGCACATTAGCTTGAAGGAACTCTTCTTTAGCAACTTTTAGTTCTTGAAATATATGCTCTGCCGTATAAACTCGAACCTAATTTCAAAACAAGTTTCATCTTACACTTCAGACAAAAAGGCTCAAACTGGATTACTCTGGGATATTTTTTATTTCAGGAAAATTAAGCCTTACCACGGGGTCAGAGTATGCCCCTGTACAAAGTGCAAAATGGACAAGTGGCTCTGGGTATTCCAAGGAATACACATGTCTTATGCTTCCTGTCTTAGATTTCCTTCCGGGAGAAAACAATGTTTGTAGCCACTGCATTTGTATCAACAACCAAACAAAAACCACAGTAAGAAACTGTTTGGGAAAGACACTGGTGCGAGTATGGGCATGACTAGTTCGTCAACTCTATAGTGCTCATGAGAAAATGCAATTTCAGCCATTTTTTAGCAATGCTGTTTGGAGACAAGGCATCTATTTCAATGCAACAATATAAATCAAGAAACTGAAGCCTTGTTTGGCTCCTATTCGGCAAAGAAAAAAATGCTCAACAACAGCCTAGACCAGATCGGTTGGATAATGTTCGACAGAGCACGTCAGGTTGTGCCCACCTAACTCGGCACGGAGTCTTCGCTTATCGATAATCCAGTGAGGACTTTTCATCAAATTTCTGATTAAGTGGGGACTTGGAAAAGTTTCCTCTATTTTTCCATGCTGCCTTACAACTTACTTCGAAACCAGACACCTAATCAGAAACATGACCAAAAGATACTACATTGCAGTCTGATTCAAATTTTCTTATCCAATTTATTTTTCTCAGTACTCCTGTCTGTATCATCGAATTTACAGGATAGAATACCAATAAATAAATAAAATAAATGAAGGTGAATATTAAGCTTCACATCTATAGGCAAGTTATGTATGCCTTCTCATGTTTATGCATGGGCATGGATGAACAATGACGAAAGCACAATCAGATATTTAGTTTAAGATGAGATGGCATACCGGTTCTGAGTAGTGTGACTCTATTTCGAAAATGGAATTACGTATGACGGAGGCATTTATGCAGTGTCCACCAATGTTATATGCTGCCTGAAATATGACAAATTGACACGAATAAATAACTAAAATCGTGGTTACCAACTAGAGAAGCAGGACAAATAACTAGACAAACAGGACACAGAGTTCACCTTCAAAATAGAAGCACCTTTTCCTCGATTACAAGCTCCATACGCCAAATATGCCTGCCAAGAAAATCTGATAAGTGCACTTAACATGAGTTCAGAAGAATATAAAATTAAGTACAATATGCAGCATATGCGCATGAATATCAACGACAGATATGTTCTATGATGCACTTAACGAACATATTGTGCAAATGAAAAGATAAAACCATGCAGAAGTATCAGCATTGACGTTGATCATCTAGAAGAAATGTTCCCTGATAATGGTAACTGTTTTTTGAGAATTTTCCTCAGTTTCCATTGTTTTTCTGTTCTTTAATTGGGTTACTTCAGGCACTCATAGCAAAAAGTCACAGGAGTTCCACATCTCCTAAATACATACATGCATGACCAAAGCGTTATGAATGTTAATCCAAAATGCAAGTTTCTCTTCGCGCTTCATTTTCCTTGGATCCACATGCCCAAGCCTCCGAACCAATGACCTACACAAATATAAATAAATGAGGAACTCTGGAAATTTTAACATGCTAACTTCTTATTTTCTTGTGAACCGCAAAAATTTGGGTCCACCTCTCCTTGCCTAATTTTGGCAAAGGCAAGGATTGAACCAATGGTGCATTTCCATTTGGTCCTTCTAATCTTATAATCAAATACAATCCCATTTGAATGAACAGCATGAAAGAAAAATCGATGCTATCATATATTTGATGAAGTCGAGAATTCAAGAAATTTGTATTAACAGCTTGGTATACGTAAACCACCTGAACTGTTTTAGCATTGCAGCTGCATAATTGAAAACATCACTATTTAAGCATATGTTTTTAACTTCCACCATTGCAGCATACGGCCTGCCCTCTTCTTTTAACCCTTTATGCATTGTAGCGTCCTCACTGTATTGTGGACTCCAATCATCACAAGGATTGTAGGAAGAAAATATACTCGATGACGACAAGGATGAAGGAGGAGAAGATGGCAAATCCCCATAAGGGGGATTGGCCAGTTTGCTGTAAATAGAAGATATGCATTTCAATACGTCTTCAGAGAGTCTATCCAGAGTATCAGGACTGCTAATTAAGCAATAACCACCAAGGTGATCTGCCAGGGTAGTACGTCCAGAATTGGCTTTCTTCCGACCCTGAAAATACACGACATGTCACGAAGGAAACAATGTTTAAAAAAAAAAGGGAAGGAAGATTTAGGCATGTTATGGAATCCATTCGTAAGAAAGGTAGGCTGTCGCGCATGCTTACCGTTTTTGATGTTGAGTGTAGTCTGGCAATGCGGTCCTGATCATTAGAACTGGCCCAACCATGTGTAGGCGAGATTTGATCGTGATAAATGAACCCATCGCTCTGTATATGTGATTTTAAATCATGATGTGATTGATTTACCATATGTGAAGGTGATCGTTTCTCGCGCAGCCAAGGAGCATTTGATAAGGGAGGCAAGCGCTCTTCAAAAGCTGTCCTATAAAGTGATAGAAGATACCGCTCCAAATGTAATATCTCAGACTCGAGCGTCGCTATCTCCTTTCTCAATGCATCACAATTCTGAAAGTAAATGACCAGTCAAGAGGTCAATCATTAGACTCTATGGATTGTGATTGCAAGTCTTTTCAATTCGTTATCTTAGTAGTTTTCTCTTTCCTTAAATGGCAAGTGTTTTGTGGACATGGAGCTCTCCACAAGCCACACACCACTGAGGTATATCAAGATAATTATTTAAACTTGGCGCAAAGTAAACTAGTATCGAACCTTTGGAGTAGGAGTAGAAATGGATGTGAAAGCCGCATCACTCTGAGAGTTGCAATTCAAGGATTGCGAATTGTCTGGATTTAGAACCTGCATTAGAGGACATGGAAAATACATTACAATGGGTATGTATCACATGAGTGATATTGGGCATACGGAAAGACAAACAATAATAGGCACTTACAGATATTGAATAGGAGAGCCTTGGTGAAATATTATCCAGCATTTCACTTTGGGGAACACTGGAAGATAAACAAATCAGAAAACAAAAGGTTTCCTGCATTGCATCTACAGCAGCATAAAATTGAATGGAGGAAGGAGCTTACCATGGGGAGGCAGGAGGGGGCAAATTTGCAGTTGCCCGAGGCATCATAGGTTTCGGTTTGATCCTTCAGAAGAGAGAAGTGGAGACGGAAGACTACATGTGAACTAGCATCAACCAAACCAAAGCAGTAAAAATATTGGCCCAGGCCGAAGAAGTGTAAACTTAAACTTGAACCCAAGTTAAAAAGGAAGAAACAGAGGGAAGCTTCGGAGCTGCATCGTCATAAATCTGTTAGGAAAGGGAATGAATGAATAATGAACAAGTAAGTAGTGAAGAAAATGACGTTTGGCAGGCACCCTTGGGACAGACCAACCAAGCAAATACCAGTTACCAACAACAAATCCTCTTAAGCTGCAAGAAAACAAAATCGTGTCATGTTGACAATAAAAACAGGTTAAACACTGAGAAAGAGATGACCCACACCAAAAGAGACGTGGAGTGGGTGTAAAAATCATAAGCTGCTCTGCTAGAGAGGGACTCATATCCATCAAGATGTGGGGACAACCCACCAATAAGGGTAGAATTGGGCATTAAATATGGCAATTATGAAAAGTCATCACGATTGATGACAGAGGTCTCTCCTAAGCTGATCATCATTAAATGTTTAACAAATATATATCACATTATTAGATTAGGTGGAGTGGTGATGATTATTGCTACTAGTTCACTAAAGAAAAGAGCAGTTCTGTCATCTTCTTTATGAAAGCGGACCAAATCCTCCAAATAATATTCTTACTAATGCACCATGATTACAGAATAGAAAAGCAGGTGGAGATGTTAATAAACAAAAGAAGAGACTCGTACCAGAGAGAAATTCGAGAACAAAGTAATGATGAGCATTCATGGTTGAAGAGAAATTAACAAAATAACAAGAATAGTTGATGGGGGGAGTTGGAATAATTAATTAGATGAGATGTCAAGGAAAGGGACTTCAGTGTGAGCCAGAGCTGGAAATTCACTTGAAGCGTTTGGGTTGTGGTAACAAAAGGAAGCTTCATGGCGTGTAAACCAGGGACCGTGTTACGGTTTCTTCTGGCCCCCAATCACCATTTCTGCTGTTACTGTTGTATTAAACTTATATAGACGAAAATAGGCATTGGAACTCGGGCAACTCGATCTGATACTGATGATTAAAATACAAATTAGGAGTAACTGAATGCCCACTGCATTTATTAAGCTCGTCAGTAAAAGAGTTGACTTTACGAATTTAAAAAGATAATCGCAATCTTGAATCTAACCCCATCATGAAACAAAAACAAGAGCTGATCAACTATCATGCAAATTTCACTGCTTTGTCCCGTATTCAGTTTAAATGGTGAAGGGGTGAAAACACACATATGTACCCGTCTCACTAGTAGTGTCGGTGCTGTGTCAATGAACAGTATCATCCTGATTCTGTTGATAAAATTGCAAGGGAACATTAATTTGTTCTGATTACATTGAATGATTGTCTTAAATTATAAATGCATAATTAAAGGAAGTGAGGTGGAATGATGCTTTGATTTGCATCATTATATGTTGTCGTAAGAGGACAAGAGGGTGGCAAATCATGTTGTTGGGTTGTTAAAATACATTCAACATCCCAGGCGACCCCATTCCTCGTCTCTGAATGACTCACAAGCTTCGAGCCCAGCCCACTTACTCACTTTCAGTTTCCATGGACGCTTGGATTTGCCATGTTATGGCTCCAATCCAACACTTGTCACTAGCAAGCAACGGTGGATTTGCGATTTATCAAACTATGTCAACTATTCCATGGTGGTAGATAGATATTATTGGACTTAAGTCAGGGGGAGAGGTTTGGGGTGGAGTTGTAGGCGAAGAACGCATGGGGAAAGGGGACCCTTATGTCGGGGAGACTCGCCATTCGTGTGCAATCATATCACATCCAATGGAATGGAGGAGGGGACCTGATATTACAGGCAAATCGCACCTTGCTGGATCTCACCACCTTTTCATTTTGTATTTGTCTATCTTTAATGTTTCAGTCAAAAAAGGTCAATCACAAATTGGCAATCCGCATTACTGTTCCTTCCTGCTGAGGGTTTAACGGATGGATACCATACAATCAAAGGATATCAGAATAACATAAGGAAGAAAAAAAAAAAAAAGCAACTTCATTCTCAATCATCTTATGGGACAAGCCAACTTCTACTGGTGTGTTTGGCTGGTTGGACATGCTCATGCAAAACAATCCCAAAGCTAGCATACAAGGATGATGGCAACAACAGAGGCATCGTTTGGTCTATTTTGGGCTTTGTGTTTTTCTACTTTTGTCGTGTGCCAATGCTTTCCATCCCTATATCACTAAATTGCAAAACAACAGTCAACTAAAGCACCCGTCACTTTACTTGGATAACCATGCATGTGCTGCTTCGCCCTCCTCTCTATTCCCCCCTTTATTTATTCTATCATATATAACATAACCCATTCATCAACTGTACTCTTGTAAACCCTTTTCTGCTTGCATGCATCTACAACACAATGCTTCCATTTTCTTGCTTTGCACACCCTTCCCCCCGAGTTATTTGATCGCAGTATCCCTGACAAAACAACAACTACATTCAGATTCCTATAGAACTAATCCAATCCCCATGTAGACAGGCATATAATACAACAACATCCCTAACTAAATATGAACATGTTAACATCCATAAGTAATACAAGAATACGAAAATGGTTGTAAGGGTCGTCCCACATGGACTAAGATAAGGATAGCTGCGTGGCTTAACTTTTCAAAATTGAAATAATCATTACAATTATATCTCTTAATGAATTTAAATCGTCTCCCTCACCCTTCACTTTACTCTTTAAAAGAACAAAACAAAACAAATCGACCCACTCACTATTGTTCTTTCTTTATATGTACGTATTGCATATTGTATTCGTTGTTTATTACATGCAACAACCATTACTGTATGTATTGCCCCCTTTTTTAACTGAAGTCCCAGGAAAAACTGGTCAAGTTTTGGAAGGCTTGAATCAAACTTGCCTAGTTAATTGCGTGCTCAAATATATAACAAAGCTGAAACAAGAGTAGAAGATTGGGAAACAACTAAAAGAGTGATAAACAGATTAAATGCATGATTTTCATTTGTCTGTTATGGTGGAGAATGATTATACAAGGTGGAACATGATAGATCAATAGCAAGAAGGAAAATTATCATGGTTGAACAATATATATTTGTCATGATCTAAGCATAAAGATGCTGAGCTCTTGCCCTGAACTGCCAACGGGATTAATCATATGGAAAGATTCAGAATCAGCGGAACCCGTGACTCGTTCGAAACTAGCTCGTAGATACATAAGGTCTCCATCCTCGGGTTTAGGAGCCACCGGCAACACTCCTGCACCTACGGACACCGACTGCATCATCTTC
The DNA here is from genome assembly GCA_948192965.1 of Dalechampia spathulata. NCBI lineage: Eukaryota > Viridiplantae > Streptophyta > Magnoliopsida > Malpighiales > Euphorbiaceae > Dalechampia > Dalechampia spathulata. Next base: position 28,507 of record CANYBF010124051.1, on the reverse strand, counting down.
AGAACCCCAGCATCACTCACTGTCATCTGCCTCCTTATTGCAAAACCAACTTTTCTGCCATTGCAGTACATGGACCAAACCGGCACGTTGAAGAGGGAACATCGTTCTTTTTGTCCATCGCATTCAAGAGCTATACGGAGCAACCCATACTGCATCTCCCTGGCTAAGTAGGCAGTGGGCACTGCAAACTCCACTATTAGAAAAGGAGAGCTGCGCGTATCATCCTGGAGGCAGAAACTAACACGGCCTTTTCGGTAACCGAAGAAGGTACCGGTTACGGTGGAGGAGGCATGGGTTGACTCGGTGTCGCTGGCAAAGGCATCGGATGGTTGGAAGCCACAGCAGGGCACCATGCACTCCACAAGGGATCTAAAGCATCTGCGAAACCGCACTTCTCTTCCACAGTCTACAGAGGTCGGAGTGTCGATTATGGGGAGAGAACCTCTTCGGTTGCCCAAGTCTACCATCATCCTCATGCTTTTAATTACTACCTGCTACTTGAAGTTTCGCTCAAGAGACCACCAGATATAGATCCCAAGTATGTATATTTGACGGACTTAGCACCTTCCAAAACAAATATTACAAATATATAAATGCTAGACTGGTAAAGTTGAAGTACATGTAAGTGGGGAGCTCAAAGAGAGAGGAGAATAATGAGAGGGAATGAGGAGCAAAGCCCATAAATAAGGGAAAGTAGTGGGCAATAATTCTGCCCACGAGGGAGCGTGGGGTCAATTCTTGGAAGCAGATGAGGATTACGAACCAATACCAAACATATGCCTTTTTCTTTATTCATTCATTTATTTGAGTGATTATAAATACGTTAACTTGTAATCTTTGTCAATCACATTAATCATCTCCTCGCAAACAAGATGCTATATATATATATTATGATTAACTGGTGTTTTTGGTGGGTGTAAAAGGAATGGTAATTGTAATGCATGAGCATGCACCAGGCAATGATTAGACCCCATCATTCTTGCCTCTCATCATGCTTTCACGTATTTAAAGAAAGATGGATTTATTCCCCACTCTATCTAATCCTACAACCCCACTCCATAATTATAAGGTATTTAACAATGCTACATTAATAACTATATCCTTACTTCCTGATTTCCACCCCAACTTCCCTAGGTTTTACTGAAAAAGAAAAAGGATATTGTAAGAAACTAGTAGTTTGCGTAGTTGAGGATCGGAAACATGCATGTGGGTCTTTGGTTGAATAAGCTCCGCAGGATCCCATGTCTCTTGACAGAGTAAAAGAGCAAATTTGTTTCCTTGATCAGCAAGTTTCATGGCAATGATTTCACATGATCGAACCTATATCAATGGTGTGGAAAAAGCCCTTTTTTCTTTAGCTTGTAAGCAATCCTATCATAATTTGCATCCCCATGAATTACTTTGACAATCTCGTTATTAAGGCATTTCAATCTAATTTACATGGGATTAATTACAGTATTATGTATATTGCAGCGCTCAGTTTACAGAAAAGGATGGGGAAGATGTATAAACCAAGAAAAGACATGCATGCATCCATTGTTGAAATTATATAAAGATGAAAAGCTTTCAGGCCCACACATGGAACTAACTAGGTTTTATCAAAGCTTAGCACCATTTGCCACAACCCACTTAGTGACATGAGCCGACCAACAAAGGTGGACTGTGACTAGTGTCGACTAGCAACAAAACAATATTTTACCATCTTTTCTTTCTTATTCTTCGTTTGAAGCCAAGCCAAGCAATGCAAAGCAAAGCAATTCGCTCTGCATCAATAATTATTCACTTGATGCCCTCAGCATGGAGTCTGTTTATTTGGTAGGTATATCGCATCATCATTCTTTCAGGTTTCGGTCTATTGTATATCACAGTGTGTTCTTCATTATGTATACCAGTGCTAATTATCTGTGAGAAAGCCAAGTAGCTAGAGCATAAACTTGTCCAAATCAAACCACGTTTATCCATTCACCATGTCCTTTCCATGAAAACCGCATTGTACGCATGGATGTCAAGGATTTTCCTCTTAATGCCAGGCTGTAAATAGAGAATAAGAAGCCGTTAAAATGTCTTATAAACAGGCAGCAGCAGAAAGCCATGGGGGACATGCACAATTTTTGGTGGTAAAAGTGGAGGTTTCTTTCACAACACATCATGTCTTAACCAACAATTAGTGGCAATCCTGTGGGACAAATGCCTCATTCACACGTATTTACACCTAATATTGATTGATTTTAACTGTATATTCTTTTAATCTTCTCAACATGCTACCCTGTGGATTTATATATGTGGATGGTCCGGAGCATGGCATGTTCCGAACTGAATCGAGAAAAACCACATGAATCACAAGCCTAATGAAGCAAGTGTGTATTTAAAATTAGAATATGCATGGGAGTTTGATGTCGGTGTCCACTGTAGATGCCAACATTGGTACAGATCCTCCTCAAACTCACTGGTAAAGGGTCATGCAGCAAGTAGAGGGGGTATTTGAGTTCTAAGCACCAATACATGGACCGAACATGGTTCCAAGACCACGTGAGGCACCGGTAGACTACATTCCGAAGGTGGTGAATATGGTGTTCAGCTCTAGCTATTGCAACTAAAGTATGTGTTTAGTGAAGGGGTGCTATTCATAATGCAAAAACCACATTAATCAGTGAATTGCAGGTGATAGGGACTCATAACCCTTTGGCATAACCTTTCAGATGTCCCTGAACAAGAAAACATACTTCGAAACTCAAAAGCATGAAAGTAAAACTTGTTTTCTTCATTTCAAAAACAAGAAAAAATCGCTGATTTTATATGTAGTTGCATATAATGAGGGTATGAACAAATAATTACAGCAGGAAATCCACCTAAAAAGTAGAAGAATGTTAATGTAATGAGACTTTTGTTTTTCATCACAGATATGGGATGTAGAAAACCATATTTAAAGCATGTTTGCTTAATTTAGAAGTAATTTGTAATTTCCTACTCTATAAAGCAAGTTTCTATCAAATGAAATTTTCAACAAAGAGTTTAACGAAATGAACCCACCCTCATTTTTAGTTTTTCAGGTAAATCCAATATGCTACATGTATATTCAACTCAAACTAGGTATCGCTACTTTAATCATCAAATTCCGTGGATAATTGCCTATCAACAAGCGTATGCAAATTACATGAACTTGAGCATAGAAAGGAGATTGTTGTGAAATGGATCTGAAATGTGGTCAACCAGATTCTGAACTGGACCCTTTCCTGTTAAAGCCGCTTGTGCATAAAACCCTATCCAGGCAACCATTGCTAACCGTCCATTTTTAATTTCTTTCACCTTTAGCTCCTCCAAGGCTACTGGATCATTTGAAAGGTTCAACGGGTCGAAAAGTGCCCCTCCTGGATAGTTTATGTCACCTGGCAAATATATCCCCAACGGTTCTAATGCCTCTATCCCACAATATCTTGCATACTCCGGTCCGACCTGAATGCAATAGCACTCCACCATTATCAGCAATTAAAAAAGGCATATCTTGTGACTAACTATCTGCTACTCAGGTTTACTTAATGTTCACTACCAGGTTACTTGTTTCAACTATGGACGACCTGGTTTATCCTATCAATTGAACGCAATAAACCAGGTCACTTGGAACATGCCAGGCATGACAAGGTATCAAGTCCACTTTCTAAAGGCTGTGTGTGAGATAGAGGGAGAGGGAGAACACCCTCATAATTGATTCTGTATGACAGGGAAAATTCACAGCTTGCGTTGCATCACCCCAACTAAAGGTGGAAAAGGATGGAAACAGCAAAAAAGCTTTTGGCCAAGTGAATTGCAAAGGATATACATATGACGCCAGAAATAGATGTAGCGAGACAGAGGCGTGTTACCATGAGGAGAACTTGGCAAATGGCAATGATAATCACTCCTTGGCTTCCAGCAAAGTGGAGTCCTGGGATGCCAAGGTAGTCTATCGTGTCTCCCTGGAAATATATTCAAGAATCAACAAGAGAAGATCAATCAATTGCTATGATTCTTTTTTCCCCTTGCATTGAAGTGGTATGGTTCTTTAATAAAGAAATGCATGCAAAAGAAATATGCTATCTAGTTGAGAAAGAAATTTACTGCGGCACGGAGATGTCAAAATTTGGAGAAAGACCAACCTTAAGCTTTGAGTAGCCAACTCGCCACCAGACAGGTTCAACAAAATGAAATGCACCTGATAAATCAAGAATTTCTGGAACCAGCACACCAAGAGCAGCAAGCATAGCCCAGCGAGCATGAAGTATTTCAAAGCTGCAAAAATTGAAGAAACAAGTATTTGTAAAAATTAGAGAAGCAACGAAAGACCTTGTTGGCTTGTCACGACACCGACTCTGTTATAAAAGTTGGGTAAGTAGTCACGTACAAGGACAAAAATCAAGCCACACAGCAAAACACGTTTGCAGTTGCAGATAGCAACCGTGATTAGGATAATCATCTATTATAATTCATCGCAGGGAATTCCATACCACACTTAGCAAAGGGTTTCCAAGCTTAACAGTTCAAATTACATATTAAAAAAGCCACGCTCAAAAATGCAAACCAAAAGAAGAGAGGAGCAAAAATATTGGACGTACTTGAAGTATCTCTGTAAAGCCGCTGAATCCTTGCCTAATCCTGCAACATCAAAGCCATAATCCCCAGGTAGTTCTCCAGTAAGATAAGCAGGATAGTCATACGGAATAGGACCAAGCCAGCGAGGACGCTCTTCTCCGTACCATAAACTGTAGATTTGGAGAATTCTAATGTTATGCATGTTTTGTAATGAGCTCCATGTACTGAGTTATTATAACGTTGAACTAAGATACTCAAACAAACGTCAATAATCCAACCATCAGAGCGAGGAGGATAGCAGCGAAATGAAATTACCTGTCTTCACGAGCTTTTGCAGCTAAAGCCTGAAACTCGGAAGCTTCCTTAACAGCAGATTTCTTCTTTTCCTGCAAACGCCTCTGGAGCGACTCGCCCAACGGGCTATTGGCAAGGGCCTTAACTGCCGTGAATGGAATCGCCGAGAATACCAGAACGCCGGCAAGCTTCAAACAGAAAAGGAAAAATATAAACAAATAAAACAACACCTAGAAAACAAGAGGGGGTGCCAAGGATTACCTCCTGCCAAGAAGCCTTGCATGGTGATGGAGAGTTGGCGGTGAGGGTTGGGAGGGGGATAACCTTTGGAGCCAAGAATCTAGTGTCATCGGCGAAGAAAGAGGAGGAGAGGGAAGGGCGTGGGAGGAGGGAGACAGCCATGGGCAGTGCTCAGGGTCCCAGGGGCGACACCTCCGCCAGCTTTATTACATGCCACGACCTTTCTTTTAGGATGACGTGGACAAGTGGATAATCAACCATTTATCCTTGAATTCCAATTTCTAAAATAATAATTTAATTATATGTATTTAGGATTATTTTTCAATTTTGAATTTTTTTAAATATTATTAATTCATTTCTAGTATTATATATGTAATTTAGATTATTCATCAATCTTTTAGTTCAAAGTTTGTTATCCTTCATTCCTTGATTAACCAGTTTCAATGGCTTCCTCCACATCCTCTGCTTTCTTCTATTCTTAACAGGTAACAAGAATTATAACATGTCTTTAATTTCCAACAACAATTTTTTAGTTGTTCCATCTATATCTGATTCTTTATATCTTGGATTACACGTTCTTTATCTTCCACTATCATGCAAAGTATCATGTGGATCCACAAACCATCTGAATTCCGGAATGTTCTCCAAGTGAGATGTTGATCCTCCTAAAAGTTGTCTTTTCCCTTTTTCCCAGTTGATTCGTTATGATTAGTGCATCATGGTACCTATTGTATCATTACTTTTCCATGCTTCAAGTACTGTTCATGATTATATTCGCTTCATGGCAAGCTTTTCTTTCACTTTTGTCAGATGCCTTGGTCTTAATGCAGTGGCTTGGAAAAAGAAATAAGGATATCGAACTTGCCAAGTTTGTTCATGAATGGAAGTCTACTGTCCTTGCATTTGCTTGTCATATGTGGTCTCTCCAGTATTCTTAATGGTAAGCAGTGCATGTGAGATATTTTTAAAAAAAGATTGTTTCTTACTTTGGTTCATGTGATTGAAATCCAGGTCCGGTGAGACCCTGTCCTCGTTACAACGGCATAAATAGACAGATAGGTTATCAATGCTTTACATGAAGTACTGCTAGGTTATCGCTGATCTTCCACCAACTGATAATAATCAAGCTTACTGGGAGATGCCGTTGGAAAATGAGTTGAATAGTATTGTTAGCGATGAGAGTGAGTATGGTTTTGCAAGTGCTAGGAGCTCATTTTCTAAATCTCAAAAGCAAGTGTATGACAACTCAGGCTCCAGTACAGGTGCATTTCACAGAAGGAGCCGCTCAATGTCATCAGCTGCATTTGTCGCTGACGGCCTGAGGCAAAATGGGCCATCTTGCAGAGGTGATCCAAGTAGATCTGCTACTTGTAGCAGCAGCAATGCTCATCATCAGCAACATGATCATCTTGCCAGGTGAGAGTTCTGTATTGGCTTGGAAGCTAAATTTTGTTTAGATAGCATTTGTGCAAGTTTCCAGAGATTAATTACTGGGACCCGTTACTCCTGAAAGACGAGGCAAAGCAAAGCAATTTGCAGTTGCTTCACTTAAACTCAAAATTCAGATGGACGAGGGAATTCGAGTCATCATGTACCCGTGGGTCTGGGAAGTTACTGGAAGAATAGCTACTTTTTTCCTTAGGATGCCTTCAGGTGTTGGCTTAAAAGCGGAAACGCATTTAATAACAATTATATCAAAAATTGGGAGAATGATTGGTGTTAACAAAAAAGTTTGAATGAAGTATTATTATTTATCCTACGAATAATATATTTTAGGGGAATGTGTGGGCCAAGCCCATAGGGCGCTCCTCCCCAAACTGCCCAGCGCCATTGTCATTTTAAAAATCTATGTCAACCAAAGCAACGGCTACTTTTGTTCTCCTCCTTCAAAATCTGTCTTCGCTGTTTTCTCACTGTAACAACATCAACAACAAGAAGAAGAAAGCATGGAAGATATTCAGATGGATCCCGAGACCCAGTTTCTTGCTTCCAAGGAGGACACCGGTAACGAATGGGAACTCTTTAAAGAAAATGTAAGGCCCTTGAAGAGAGGCCGCAACGTTCGCCTCTTGAACCACGCCCTCAAATCTCACTTCGATCATCAACTGAAGAAGTCTCTTCTTCATACTCGAAGGTTCTCTCTCACCCCCACCCCCCTCTCCCCCTCTTTCTCTTCTTTATTTTTTTCTCATACTTTTAAGTTGGTTTCAGCAAGTTGATTGCGGCAATTGATGAGTATCATGGGGACGATCCTCTCCTCCCATGGCTCGAGTAAGTTCTTTTCACATCTGGACACTAACCCCCGACTCCTTGTATCTTGATTTACGGGTTAGTTTTACATGTTTTTTTCTTAATAAAATTTGATTCCAGTAACAGCAAAATCTCACTTTAACCTAGGATCCAAGATACACTTTGTCCTGATCAATACTCCATCTTCATTAATCGATTCACACTTGGGACAGGATCCGTTCACCTAACAACCCTTCTATCATTTTGTTCTACCCTGAAGGTGTATAAAGTGGGTTCAGGAATCATTTCCTCCAGGTGGGGATTCTTCTGGGCTAATAGTGATTTATGAACAATGTGTGCGCACCTTCTGGCATTCAGAACGCTACAAGGATGATCTTCGCTACCTCAAAGTCTGGCTAGAATATGTGGGTTCATTTTAATTGCCTGTTGCATTGCTTATTTCTGTTGCCTGCGTCCAATTTTTGTTTTTCCAGTCGAGACTGACCATTCGAAGAAATGACGAGCAGGCTGAAAACTGCGTTGACGCGGAAGTCATCTACAGTTTTCTTGACACAAATGAGATTGGGAAATCACATTCTCTATACTACATATCGTACGCTTTACATATGGAGTCCAAGTCTAAGATGAAAGCTGCAAATGACATATTCAATCTTGGGATATCTAGGCAAGTCTTTCTGTTAACTCTTTGTCGCATGAGGGAGGGAAAGTTCAGAATTTACTTGTCGGTCCTTTGGACTCTGCATATATTATAATCATCACATTATATTAGCCTTGTACAACTTTGGCCTCAGATCTCAACTTTCTTCCATTTTATATATTTATCTGATACTTCATGAGCTTGGCATTTGCCGGTGGTGAGATTAGGTGATTTGTCCCGATGTTGTGATTTGGCAACAGTTATCTGGCTGCATTTGAATGACTTTTACTTATGTTTCTCGTCATGGTTATGTTCTTCACCCTAAATTTTACTTTAAAACAGGGACATATGGAAAGATGTATGCTCAAAAGAGCTTTCATAAGTGCTCTAGGAATAGATTTTATTTTGAAATTTGCCATGGATTGCATCTTTATCAGATGTGCTATCCTATTGCTTCATTACACCTGTTCCACCAAGAGCACCTACAAAATAGTTGCTCACCTTTCTACGTTTTAGTTTCTTTATGTTTTACTATTGTTATGTGCTCATCTTGCCTATCCGACGGATGTTTCTGCTGTTGCAGGGATGCTCAACCAATAGAAAAATTGAATGACGCTTACAAGAAATTTCTCATTAGATCAATGGCTAAACAAAAAGTGGTGGAGGTGTGTAACTTATTTAGTTAACTGTTTTTATTTGCAAACGTTACATTGTTTTGTTTTCTTTCTTTTCAATAATTTAGGAGGATGCTGGAGAAAGTAATTTGCCGGCTCGCAGCTTTGGAACCGTATTGTCTGCTGCACAAAATAGTAAGTTTTTTTTTCATGTGCTCAACCATCACAACCTTCCGTATGCTAAAGGGCTATTCTCATCTTCTAGGAAGACAACACATGGAGAGTTATAATATCGGCAAAAATAAACTGAAGTCAAACAGGTAAAACTTATGGGATTCTTACTTGCAAGTTTAGCATACAATTTTGATGTTTATTCCAGCATGAGTTGATGTTACATGATATGAAGAAACCTAACTGGCGATATTTGGCTATGGTTCAAAGTAGTAAGGATGAGCTAGCTACGAAGCACATTTTTCTGTTTCACACCCTATTTATTTGTTCATTCATTTCATAGGGCTCAGAAGGCTCCCCTTTCCATTTACAAAGACACGAATGCTGATGCCATGCTCGGACATCAAGCTGGAAAAGCAAAATCAGATTTGAATCCTTGGAACAATCTTGGAGTTCGAGCTGAGAGAAACAAAGAAAATAATGCAATACCTGCCAAATGGACAGCTTATAAGGTGACCACCTCTCCAAAAATGTTGCATCATCTCCGGTCTAACTAAAACTCTCCCTTCTTTGGCATGAAGTGATATATTCATTTATAACCTTATCTCAGGTTCCTCAAAGAGCCGCATCAACTGCAAGTGCTTCTTGCATCGAAGTATTCGTTGACGAGGAATGCATGGAGTAAGCAATGAATCCCATCCCATGTTTTCTTCCATCTTAAGCCAACTGATGAACGTGTACTTGTGAAATAATTTGATCAGATCGGAAAAATTACATGGTCAAGGTGGCAAGTCCTGGACTCTGCAACTCAGACAAGGTGACGGCGTGGACATAAAAAAGTAAGGATTTGTTTAGTCGAATTGTAGTGATAAATGAATTTTCATGGATAACTGAAGCACAACGCTTGATGGTGAGCAGGGAAACGGACTTACTGAGGGAGAATCCGTTACGGAATTTTCCTTCCAGCAGCCTTCCAAGATGATGGAGGGAGGCTTTTCGGAAGCTCTAAAAGCTGGCAAATACATTACAGTCGTCTGATTCGAGCATAATGAGGGCTGTTAATTAATTTAGCCGCAGCCATTGCATCTTTTATAAGAAAACCAAATCAAATATCTTGTCAATTAAACTGAATGCTCTTCTCATTGGATTAGTATGATTCTCTTATTCTATTATTAAATATATATTTACTTTGAACTACATATTCATAATTAATTATAAATATATATCATTATTTAATTAGATGACGATAGTTTTGATTTTTTAAAATACAATAAATAGTTTTACTTTTTTTAAATGCAAGAAATTTATTAAAATCAAACATTAGCTTGCTTATTGCTCAAGAATTGTTCATGCTTCCATTTTGGACAGAGGCCCGTGATTGGGTTCCCTCTTCCCATCCCCCAAATTGAGGGTTTTTTTTTCCCTTTCTTTCCAAATTAGGGCTTTTCCCTCTACGCCTATCTGCTCTTTGAATTCCAATTTTTTTTTATCCTTTTCTCCCCCCTTTCAATTAGGGCTTTTAAACCTAAAACCAAACACGCCCACCTTCTCTGGGATTCCTCTCTGGTTGTATTCAAATTGTATTAGAATAAACGCCGTAGCGGGAGGTGGCAAGTATCAACCATGGCTGAGCACTTGGCTTCAATATTTGGCACAGAGAAAGACCGCGTTAACTGCCCATTCTACTTCAAGATTGGAGCCTGCCGCCATGGAGATCGATGCTCTCGCCTTCATAACCGCCCGACAATCTCTCCAACTCTTCTCTTATCTAACATGTATCAGCGTCCCGACATGATCACCCCTGGCGTCGACGCCCAGGGTCAGCCCATCGACCCTCGGAAGATCCAGGAGCATTTCGAGGACTTCTACGAAGATATATTTCAAGAACTCAGCAAATTCGGCCAGATCGAGAGCCTTAACGTCTGTGATAACCTCGCCGATCACATGATCGGCAACGTTTATGTTCAGTTCAGAGAGGAGGAGCAGGCTGCCGCTGCTTTGCAAGCTCTCCAGGGACGTTTCTACTCTGGCAGACCTATTATTGCCGATTTCTCGCCTGTAACAGATTTCCGTGAAGCGACTTGCAGGCAGTTCGAGGAGAATAATTGTAACCGTGGAGGTTATTGTAATTTCATGCACGTGAAGCTGATAGGAAGAGATTTGAGGAGGAAGCTGTTTGGAGGATATCGTGGATATAGAGGGAGCAGGAGCAGGAGCAGAAGTGTAAGTCCATCAAGGCACAGGAGGGATAGGGATCATCATAGGCGTGAGATAGATTATAGAGACAGAGACCGAGACAGACATCGCGATTACACCCGTGGAAATGGTGTTAGAAGTGTTGATAGACATGATAGAGACAGTGGCAGAAGAAGACACGGTAGTCCAGTCAGGGAAGGTAGTGAAGAACGCAGAGCCAGAATTGAACAGTGGAACAGAGAGAGGGAGGAGAAACAGTAACACATTCCTCATTTCCTGCTTCTTACAATCTGGAGAAGGAGTGTACATGCCTCTTTGGCATATATATTATCATGGGTAATACTTTTAGGCTCAGATGTTCCTGTTCTGCTTCTTGGAACTCTATGGACATTTAACACTTGATGGCTGTCATTTAGAAGACCGGAAACATTGTTTTCCTTTTGCTGTTCTGACTATGGTTTCAATAGTCATGTCAGTTCAAGTATTAGTGTAGCTCTGATGGCTTCTTGTTGTTTTTCTGACTTGGAGGCTTCAATCCTGCTATCTTGTGAGCCTTTATCATTTGCTGCTCTCTTCGTCTTGGTATTGTGGTGTTGCGCTTTCTTTTTTTAATGATGTTCCGTATGTTTTAATTAAAACTTATCTTCCCTCCATATGTAATCATTCTACTTGCGGTATATCTCCCCACGTCATAGCTTCGTTCATGATAGAATTTATATCTGGAGCAGCTAGAGTGTTTTTGAATGACCAATTCATTTTCTTGTAACTTCAGAGTAAACTAATTGTGAGATCCCTTTGAACCAAATCATATGAAACCTATCTTCAGTGGTGCTGCAATAATTCATTGTTGCTTTTAGCTGTGTGTCCCTATTTAACGGAATTATCAGCTTACATGGTGCTATATATTGTGAAATTCAATGTAGAAACATTTGTTTATAAGGGTTTGTCCTTTCCTATCTTCAAAAATGTTTGGTCACCAATGGCGAGGAACATAAGAGATCTAAGATGGCAAAGCAATTTTTTTTCATCATGATGTTTCAGACCGCTTATGTGCCAACTTGGATGAAATTCTGTTGTTTTACCAGTTAGGATATAGTTAGTTTTGCACCTGGCTGTTTAAAATGAAAGCCTGAAGGGCTTGGATGAGATTACACGCTGTAGAATATAATTTGTTTTTTACCTAGTTATTTAAGATAAAAGATGGGCTAAGAGATTCAGCTTATTTTCTAAGATGAAAGGTTACTTGGGGTGAAATCATGCTACTTAGATTATAACTTGTTTAACACCCAATGAAACACGAAAGCTGGCTTAAGAGGTTTAGCTTATTTTATATTGGATTCGAGGTTTATGCTGACCTCTCAATCTTCAGTTTGTCACATAATATTATTGTTGGCAGGTAAGATTATTTGCCATATGGATTCCGTGAAGCATTTCTTGTAAGTAGTAACAGAATTTTTTCTGGATTTGTCTGTGGAAGATTAGGTTATGTTCAAACTGCAACGACAAGCAAATTGTTATCTTATTGTTTGATTGTATGTCCTTCGTGTTGTTCAGAAGAGCTTCTGCAAGGTTCTGACTTTCCTTTTTTGTTCAGGCTTTATTTTGGATATGAATACTGAACAAGCCTGACTGTTGAATTAGAATTAACCAAATCATGTAACTAAAGACTTACGTTCCTGCTAGAAATGAGCATTGCCTGAATACTTGACCAGTATGTACAAACACTTGTGTTGAATGTGAAATGGTACTAAAATAGTTCAATATATAGAATTGTTGGTACTAGAAAAATAATGATATACATCATTCCTTTTGTGGTATGGTGGCATATAGAGGTAGGGGCAGTTGGCGGGTAAGATGCTGAAAGAGCACAGCCTGTACTTGTATAATTAGGTTGGGTGTTTGGATTATAAGAGTTTGTCCTGCTAAATATTTTTTGTACAATAAAGTTTTGCGCCCCAACCCTTTAAACTATAGTTTGGAATTGCTTTTGTTTAGCTATTAATATGTGGCATAGGATACGAGTCAAGTACGTTAGCTCTCGGGAGAGTTTGTATTTTGAAAATTTTGGTTATGTTACTCTGTTAAGTGCATTGTTTGTCATATAGAATCAAGGGATAATATAATTGTAAATTGTGTTATATAGTTTTGGGCTTCCTAGTTTGTATGCATGAAACATGCCACAGCTAGTTTTATTTGTTTTAAATGCTTATTTTGACACAGTTGGTTTAAAGAATTCACAGAAGTAGCTGCCAAATTCTTGTATACGATGACGTTTTCCATCTGTGAGAGGTTTCTAGTGCATCTGTAGGTGGGGAATGTGAAGACGACAGCCAGTGCAATGCGGGATGTGAATGATAGGTGGATTTGTGGACTTGTTTGTGAGGGTGATGATGGTTTTATCCGTTTCTGGTATCTTAATTGGACCTGGAAGCATGGCAGAGCGAGCGAGCGAGTGATTGAAGGGAAGGAAGCCGTGAGAATGTACAGGAGGAGAGAACCTCGGATGTGGTAAGCAAAGGCGTGCTTTTGGGGGATCAATGTTTTATGAATTTGGCTATTTTCGGTACAATATAGATATGAAATGGAGAGGAAGAGTGGCTCGAAGAGAAGCATAACAGGGGAGTGGAGCTAGAATGGTTGTTCAAAAGGGATATGAAATTTTAACCAAGGGAAGGATGATGATCCAAATATGAAATTAATCCACTGGTGAAAGCATCCACCATAGTAGCTATTGCTGTCTTACCTGCTTGCTGAGAGCCTAACAAGCTTTTTATAATCAGTTGAACATTAATTTAGATTCATATATCTTATCCCAATTGAATGTATCATTTACTCTTCAATTATAAAATTAATTTTCTCATAAAAATCCAAACAATTTTGAAATGTAATGGTAAAGTGGAAGCACCAAAAATGCTTCTTCGGCTAATAATGAAACGGAAGCTTGGCTTGTGTTGGCTAAGCCAGGGAGGGAGGGAAACGCAAGGAAAGCCTCGCTCCGCCGTCTTATCCCTCTTACCAGTTTCCAAATTCCTATCCACCACCATTATTCCCGCCGCTGCCATTGCCTCCACCGTCATTTCTTTTAGCTCTGATAAAAAAGAGATCAATTTTATTTAAATAAAAACTCTTGGTACTTGCCAACGGATGATATTCCACCCTGACTCTTTTCCTGTCTCCCTTGCCTACATTGTCTTACTCTACTCTTCAGCTTACCCAACCTTAACACCACACCCTCTCTCTATTTTCTTCGCCACCTTCTTTTCTTCTGCAATCTCTCTTCTTTTACAGGCTAGCTTTCTTACACCTTTCCCTTTCTTAGTTTTTTTTAATTCCTTCCATTTTTAATATTTTCCTTTGAGAATATTTTGAAACTCGATTTTTCTTATCTTCTTGGGATCGAATTCTCTCTCTCTCTCTCTCTCTATATATATATATATATGTATATATATAAACTAGTTATGTATTTTTCTTTTGAAAAACAAGATCTACAGAATGTTAGGGTTTTTATTTCTCAGGGATTCATTTCATTTTAATGTTGAAAACTTCCATCCTCTTTTCTTTTAAATTCTTCCATTTATCTTTTGTTTTTGGTATTGTTGGTTTGTCAGTGCGGTTATTTTTTTTAAAGATGCTACTGTGTATTTAGTAAATAACGCTTGAATGTGTTATATTATAATATTACATGATATACAGGCAAAAAATGGATGTTACAGAAACGCCAAGCCAAGAGTTGGCAGCGGGCACTAGCACCGGTGATGTTCCTATTGTGGAGGCCGATGTTGAGCAAGGTGTACGAGTTGATGACTATGAATATCCTAGTGAAAATGGGACTACATCTGTTGCAGTTACTCAGGATTATCAAACTGACACATTGCCAACTGATGTTCATATGAGCGACAATCAAGGTCTACCTGATAACAAAACCACCATCGCTGTCACTGATGCAAATGGGAATAATGATGCTAGCATTAAAATTCCTGAAAGCAAAGATGAAGGAGACAGTGGTACCGTTGTTAACGCCCAGCTAGCAGCTATTGCTGCTACTAGAAAGTATTCCACTCCAAAATCCAGGCATGAGAGTGCGGCAAAGTCAAAGGGCGTGTGGACTGATATTGATGTATTATTTTGCAAACAACTAATACATGGGCAAAATTGTTCCAGTTTCGTGTGGTTATTGTTAATCTTCAAAAGTGAACACGAAAACTTTATTATTACCATTTGAATTTGCAGATGGGGGCATCTGATGAATCTGGGACACCTGAGGAGCGAGCCGCATTCATGAGGGAGCTGGAAACATTTCATAGGGATAATGCGCTGGAATTTAAGCCCCCCAAGTTTTATGGAGAGCCATTAAACTGCCTGAAGTAAGTTTCTGTGACAGTTGTCTTGACGTTCCTCTGCTTGGTTTCATTTTTGAGCTAAATTCTATTCATTTTTCCCATGAGTAATAGGCTGTGGAGGGCTGTTATCAAACTTGGTGGCTATGAAGTGGTAGGCTCGTATTCCTTCTCATTTATTTCTGTTTCCGGATGTTCCGAGTAAATGCCATTTTCTGTTATATCCTAAACATATATAACCTTTTAGAAGTCTTCAATTGAATATATTTTATTGCTATGATGTGATATCATGATTATTTATTTGATGATGATCCAACTCAAGGCATTCTTGACCAGTATACAGTGGATGAGAATGTCTCAGGCATGTAATTACACCATATCTGACGCAGGAGAGATTAAGATCTTTAAGTTCAGTACATGAACAGGAAAAATAACTTGCTATTGCTAGTTAAGTACCTTTGATATGGTAGAAAGGTTATGGGATATGATTCCTGAAATACGTGTGTCAATGTCTGACACATAACTGTGAATACAAAATCCAGGTCTAATTTTCTCTTCTTTTTTTCTCCCTCTGTACAGTGGGCTGGGGAGGAGAGATTTACCATACCTATTGAGTAAATGGGAAAGCTAGAAGGCGGGGGTTCATAATTTCCTTCCCTTCTTCGCTGGGCACTTTGACAATGCTGTCCTTAGTTTTGCCACTCTGAAGCTCATTGCAAGCCCTTTGGTATTGGCCTGAAAAATCAATGGAACTGATTATGACATTGTTTGCTGATTTGTAATAGGTTTAAAGCAGTTTTATCTGTCGATGTCATACCAAAAACTACATTTATTATATTTGGATTAATGAGAGGAAGAGATGAAGTAGAGGATACATGCTTATACCCCCTTTTTCTGTCTTGCCCTCTCTGTATCTTTCTTTTGTTAATGGCTCAAACCTCCTATTTATTTCTCAGACATTCCAAATTCAATGAATAAATTGAGGTTCAGAACCATATCTGAATATATCTGAGCTGTTTCTTTTGGCTTCAATTGTGTTTTTATGAATTATGACTTCGATTTTTATGCAGGCTTCCAGATTTGATATTTTAAATGAAATGAAGTATGCAAACCATGTCTTGTCTGATGGTACTAAATTTCAGTACAATCATGAAGAAGCATATGGATAATAGAAATACATTTGATGAACTGAATTAGACGTTTTGTCTGACTTTGCTCATGTTTGCTGCTGAATTTTGATCCTTCTGTACTCACTTTCCTGGATTTTGGGTACGTTTCTTGCTACTAGCATATAACTCAGATGCTTTTACTCCCTCATATCTGTAGGTCACTGCATCCAAGTTGTGGCGGCAAGTAGGAGAGTCTTTCCATCCCCCTAAGTAAGGAGTAGGAATCGTACATTCTTGACTAGTTTGGGGAATATACAATGATTTTTCAGTAATTTTCAGTTGTATTCTGTGCTATATATGGTTTACAGAATGCAAACAATCATTATCATTCACAATTTAAACTTTCTTGTTTATGGTTGCAACAGTTTATGTCGTAGTGCTAATTTTGATGTTAAAACATGGAAGTATACTTGTTAGTTCAATTAATTCTGAATTCATTGACCTCTTTTTTACAGAACTTGTACAACAGTGTCTTGGACATTTCGTATTTTTTATGAGAAGGTAATGCCTGCTGAAGTTTATGGATTCTACTTGAATCATCATCCGACCTAATCTCTGTGGATCTAAATTGGTTCACAGTTATTAGATGATTGTTTTGTTTTGTTCTCTTCTAGCAACAAAAGAGTTTAGTTGGATAACAGAGGCATCATTCAAATTGTTTCTGTTTTTCATAAATCTTATCTTTAGCTTTGTGTTATCACATAAATTCATTCAAAGCTTGTTTCTACAATTTTTTTGTATCCTCTATCCTGATTTTTGTTTACTGCAGGCACTTTTGGAATATGAAAAACATAAAAGGCAAAATGGCGAGCTTCAGCTTCCTAGCTCACCCCTACAACAGCCTGCCAGTGTTGAAAAAGAGGTACAAATTCACTGCTTGTTTTAGTTATTCTATATCACTTGGAAAAAGCTTAAACTTCGTGGCAATTTCAGGCTCTTTATATGCATATACATAAATGGATAATAGCTGGCATAAAGAATTTTTTGGAACTGAATACCATACTTACATGCTCATCTCTTTCACCCACTTGTGGAGTTTTGCAGGAAAGTGGATACCAAGCTACAGGATCTGGCAGGGCAAGAAGGGATGCTGCAGCTCGTGCTATGCAGGGCTGGCATGCCCAACGTCTTCTTGGAAATGGTGAGGTTAGTGAACCAATTATCAAGGTTTGTTCTAATACTGTACGTCATTTTATTAGTCACATGCCTTTGTGCAAAAGCCAATTTTTATGTGACATTCAGCAAATGTCAATTACTCCATTTTTTCGGGAACAGGACAGAGGTATGAATTCTGCTTCAAGGCGTGAAAAACCCCTTAAAAGCATTGGTACATTCCCTACATATGAAGATATATTTGGATGGCAATTGATGCTAATTTACATCCTAACTGTAGTTGTGGTTCTTGAATAGGTCTTCATAAGCAGAAGGGTAACCTTGAGCTTTCAGAGAAATATGCAAATATTGAAACAGATAAAGAGTTAAGTATTCTCATCATTCCCCTCAAAGTTTATTGCTATTAACCTTAATATTCTACGTGCACCTCTAACATGTCTTAATTTTACTCTTCTCTTTGTCTAATTTGTGTCAATTGCATTCATCTGAAGAGAATTAAATTTTACATGGTCCTTTATGAAAATCTCTGTTGTTTATTTGCAATTGCCTTTGACAGTGAAAGTTCAGTATTTTCTTGGAGAAAAAGGAGCAACTATATTAATGTTAAAAGCTATTTCTTTATGCTGTTACAATCTTTGGTTTAAGGAATAGAACAGGCTTGAACTCAGTAAATCCTGCACAGTGGTACTAGTGTAAAAGTACTTCTAGTTTTACCTCCTGTCCTGGGCATGGAGGAAAATGGATCCACTTTGCTGTTATAGTTGAGTGGCCGTTGAAAAGTGTAGAAACTCCATGGGCTGAAGAGAGTGTTAGATCAAACTCATAGCAATGGTTATAAATGGGATTGGTACCCAACTTGCACAAAACCAATTGGCTTGTGCTAAGTACTAATCTTCTTCATTACATACAACTTAATTTCCTCACATTTTTATCATGTGGGATTCTCTAACAAAAAGGTTAAATCACCATTGACCAAGTTTGAACCTCAACTTGACTCCCACCTTTCTCCATTGGTATGTTGGTGGGTAAAGATGAGGGCTGATATAAAATATCAATGAAATATGCACATGCTAAGGGCTGATATAAAATATCAATGAACTATACTGGATTTCTCTCTTATTATTTCATCAAGTGTAAATGACTTTTCCCCTTGTAGATTGGATATGGATATTGTTGATGTTGGACCCCCTGCTGATTGGGTGAAGATCAACGTGCGGGAATCTGTAAGTTTATGCAGTTCTCTTTATTTTAGCTATTATTATTTCTTAGCATCAATGATTTTGTGTTGGATGGTGTCCTAGTTATTTATGCTGGGAATACTGACAAGTTGCATGGTTCCCATCAACAGAAAGACTGCTTCGAGGTTTATGCTCTTGTGCCTGGGCTTTTGCGAGAGGAGGTGACTGCTTCTGAATTTGCTCTTTTATCTGATGCTTTCTCTTAAATCTTCAAAATGGAGCTGGAAGAAATATGCATAGTTTTACAGCATTTCATGATTACGCTATTGAATAGAATTTCTGGGTTCCGTACTTTTGGTATCTGTAATCGTAAGCAGATATACAGGTTTGACATTATTCCATTGAATGAGTACATGAGGTCTTATACTGAACTTTTGCATAACATTGCTGATTTGCTGTAATAAAGGAGGCGGAGGCCATTTCTTTACCGTTATTCTGTGATTGCACCTTATTAAGTAAATAGATGCATGAGAATATTCCAATACAATAATTCCGTTAACATATGCTTATTTACTTCAGATATAAATTATGCATGCTTTTTAGTGTTATACAACCATTATGACTTTAAATAAAAACAATTTTTCTTGAGTTATGAAAATGGAAGGTGCCCTGGAAATTGATCGAGGTTTGAGATAATATGAATAGAGAGAATTAATAACAATGTGATTGTGTAATTTATCTAGAGGTTCCTTCTCAGTGAGCTAACTCTCTAGTGCATATTTATTCTTGTGCCACAGAGCCAAACCGGATTCTATACTTGCACCAAGTGCTAGTGCTGGAAACTTTGTCATATTAGCACGAGTTTATTTGCTTGGTCATCCTTGCCATTTTGGTTTCAGGTGCGAGTTCAATCGGATCCTGCTGGACGCCTGGTTATAACAGGTCAACCAGAGCAGCTTGATAATCCTTGGGGTATAACACCCTTTAAGAAGGTATTTTCCTTAAATTCCCTATATGTACTTGTAGTGGACTTGATTTAATGAATTTTAATTAAAGAAATGAATATTAACACGGTATCTAAGCATACCTTCATGATGTCATAGACTTTTCATGTTGTTAGAGGGTCTTAATTTCAGACAGGCAGTGACATGCCACAGGGAGGTGCACTGTTCTTGTCATTAACGTTCATTGGCTTTCTTTGCAAAACCGTAAAAAGAACCTATCTGAAATACCTTACGTGGATTTGGTGGTCAGGTCATAAGCTTACCTTCAAGAATTGATCCGCTTCAGACATCTGCTGTTGTGAGCCTTCATGGCCGACTCTATGTTCGTGTCCCTTTTGAGCTAGGACCAGCTTGAGTTTCTATTTTCTATCTATGAGCTGGATCTTTGCGGCGAGGGGAATTGTGACGACATATTTCTTACCTTGTTAAATAGTTGTATACTGCTGAACTTTGTTTAGTTTATTTCACGTGCAACTTGTGAATTACTTTCGGAGATCTTCAGTTTAGGGGAAGTCGCTCTCCATTTAAAAGCAATCTGCTGGCAAGGATTTGTGAATTATTCATGGCGTATCAGTCAGGTTCCGCTGGAAGTCTTCTGACTAGTTATGGTTACTTCATTTGCTGACTTAGTGACCGAAACTACTACAACTTGAATAACTTTTATCCCAGACATCATGCACTGCATTGAAGGGGTCGTTTATCAGATGGGAGATTCAGGAACGAGACGAGCATCAAACCCAAGTGGACGCATCAGAATATCTACCAGAGCCTTTAGAGTTAGTGTGCGTAGACTGGTGGGGGTTGATTGAAATGGTATTGGGATGCATCCGATGCATAAAGCAACGCAAACGCCTGGTGACATGTTTCTCTGCTTGGAACATTTTATGATGCCTGCTGAAATGAATGGGGAAAAAAATGCTTTTACTCGTCTTTCAGCCTTTCTTTGTAGTTCTCGCTGTGGTTACTAAACGAGATTTTGAGGGATCAACTAACTGATCGTATAGCGATGGTATTCGACGGAGAGAGCATGTGATCACCGTCGGTATTGGCACCTCCATACTTTCTCATTGTATGAGAACAAACCATAGCATTGAAAACATCCATAAAGTCAGACTCCAATGAGAGAAAGCACCATTAAGTTATTTAACAAAGTGATTGAGGTCTAAATAAGGCCTGTGTCAATATAATAAAATGTTACATAAAACTTAATATGCAATGATAGCCCCCTTTTAGTCAGAAAAGTTTGGGGGCAATATGGGAATTAGGTTAAATTGATGGAGGGGTTGTAAGTCTATATGCCGACAAAGAATCCAAAGTCCCAAATTGATATGATAAGATATCCGCCTTTTAGAAGTTATGCAACCGACACATGCAGATGGCAACTAATTCAAAAATAGCGTCCACCTTTACTACGTCCGAAAGCATTCAAAAATATCACCATCACCTGATTCATGTCTTCTATTCAACCAAAGGTCTAGATTTTGACAGCTGCTCCTGTTTATAATACACATCTGGATAACTAACTCTTTATTTAAATTATGAATTTGTGTTTAATAGCATAATCCATACACACCTGTAATAAGATAGATTATCTACATCAAAATCATGACTCAGAACCTACACGTAATTTCTTTCATACAAGTAAGAGAGAGAATAGAATCAATCATTGTTGTGCACAATGCGATGGCACCACAGACGCAGTTGGACCACCAACACTCAATTATGTAAAAAGTAAAACACCAGGCCACCATAAAGAAATGGTGCGATTGAGAGACAACATTAACGATACAATTCAAACGATATGGTATGTTATGGGTGGGGTTACCTCTCGCTCACAGCTACTGCCAAGAGCCACATGCAGAGAAACAAAGCACGTTTATTTATGCTTCATTCCTGCCACAACATTTCATTTAATAGAAATCTTACAGCTATCAACATTTGGGCCACCACCATCCTTCATTTTTCTTTCCATCTTTCCTTCCCCCAACATTGTCCCTCTCCATCCTTCCCATTCCCCCTCCAAGTTTATTTTCTGCACCATTTCCCCCCTCCCACTAACATGCAGCTTTGGACACTTCTCTGCTGGATCTGTTGTACTTCATGTGACTCCTCACAAGCTGTCCAGCTGCAATGGCAGACATCAACGACAGCTCACCCGCCAAAACTGAACCACCCACTATAGTGGCCAGGAGCCTCGAATTTGATCCTGGAGACTCTTTACTTGCACCTTTTACTCCAAGTAAATTCAGGCAAGCTGACTGAGATGCAAGTTGAGTTCCACCTCCTACTGTACCCACCTGAAGCGAAAATCATATTAGCCTAAAATATCTTATTAAAATTTGCAACCATGGTTGAAATACACAAATAGTTCCAAGTCCAATAACCTCAATGGAAGGCATGGTCACAGAGATGTGAAGATCCTTTCCGTCGTTGACGGCTTCCATCATGGTAATGCAGTGAGAACTCTCAACATTCTGTGCCGGATCCTGGCCAGTAGCAATAAAGATTGCAGAGACAATGTTCGCAGCATGTGCGTTAAATCCACCCAAGGCGCCAGCAACGGCAGAACCAGTAAGATTCTTGACCATATTGAGCTCCACCAGAGAAGTAATACTAGTTTTCAGCACCTTCTTTACCACATCTCCGTTGATAATTGCCTCACAAACAACTGATTTGCCACGTCCTTCAATCCAGTTTACAGCGGCAGGTTTCTTGTCGGAACAAAAATTTCCTAGGCAATTGAGAAACCAATAATAGATTAATAACTTCATGAAATATAATCTATAACAGGTGTGAAAATGACATACAAGTCCAACATAATTCTGTCCACTGTTTGGCCACCGGAACAAGAAAAGAAGTAAAACAAAAATATGGACCGAGGTAGAAAATGCAATTTTAGAGAGAAGTTCCAGATTCTTACTCCATAATTGGTTTTTCTTTACATCCGATTCCTTATAATATAAAGACGAGTCAAGAGCATAAAGCAGGAAAGGATGACAACAATAATAAGATGAAATTCATTCAATGAATTGTACGGAAGTAGGCACAAAGCATTTGTTTCTTCTGGCAGCTTAAGTGACGGAAGTACCCAACAGGAAAAAAAATGGAACTGCGATAGCAGAAAACAACTTAAAACAGGAAAACAAAAATAATGACAAGGGCAATGGCGATGAAAACTGTGCGGGAAGGGGAGATTTCTGAAGCTGAGCAATTGAGAAGGAAAAAGAAAAAACTACAAGATTTATCGTACGGATGAAATGATATGACAAGATTTCAATTAAAATCTGACCGCAAGTAATAATTTTCCCAGGAATAAAGAGAGAAAACTACAAGACGAAAAGGTCGTAGCAAGCAATCTCAAGAGTCATATTTACCTGAGATGCCAATAACATCCATATCAGGAAAATCATTTTGAAGGAAGTCAAGAACGTTCTGGACCCCTTTGGAAACCATGTTCATCCCCATCGCATCCCCAGTGCTGCAGCTGAATCTCATATATAGATTCTTACCCGCAATAGAGCATTTAACGCCTTGAAGCTTCGCAAATCTACTCGACCTGCGATCCATTACAAATCGCAACTCAATACCATTTCAAGGTGTTCTCTTCTTTTTTTCGCTCTCATCGTTCCAATTTCCATCTAACAGATAACTACAACACCTGTTTGATTTCTTATCCACATCGAATAGTATTATTTTCATTTTGTTTGCATCCCCGGTGCTTTAAAGAGAACAAAAAAAAAAAGGGTGCATCACCTTGCTGACGAGAAGTCCAAGTATTATCAATCAACATCAAAAACCGAAGATTACTCAAATTAAAGAAGCCTGCATGGAATTGCAATAAGCATACCTGTTAAAAACGACGGACAAGGTATCGAAATTGTCAGGATTCTCCAAGAAAAATTTCAACTCTGCAGCTCTCGAAGCAGACCCAAATCTGACAACAGGAGCTCTCGTCATGCCATCCTTCAACACCACGCTGGTGGCTCCACCTGACAAATAAATCGCCTTGCACCCTCTGTTAGTACTCGCCACCAAGCAACCTTCGGTGGTCGCCATCGGAATAGAGTACTCTCGTCCATCTAACAGCAATGGCCCAGCAATCCCAACAGGGATCTGCACGTACCCTATTGGCATTTCACAGCACTGTCCTAAAATCGACTCGTAATCGAAACCTTCGAGTGGTAAGCCGTCGAGGGACCTTCCCGCCATTCTCTGCAAAGCCTCTCGTCGAATGGTAGCCGCTCGTTTGCAGTCACCCAGCTTCGATTCCAGAGAGTACGAAGGGATGGTTCCGTTAACTACAGACAGAACGATCGCTTCGTCCTCGTCGGAGGATAAATGCGTAGTTATGGATTCTGAAAGGGGTAATTTAGAAGGTGCGGGAGTAATGAGAGGCATAGTAGGGGGAGGGCCTGAAACAACTTGATTGATGAGGTAGTCAGGATCGGTATCATCGACATCCCAGGAATCATGAGAAGCGCGTGAAATGAAGGACTGAACAAAATCGATTCCAAAAAATCCAAGCAGGTAAATGAAAGAAGCAATGAGGGAGACAATGGCGGCGATTTCGGAGAGAGTAACAACGTGAAGAGGCGTGGAATTGCGAATCTTGTCACGCCAGCGATGCAGAAGGTAATAGGCGACGGAGAAAAAGAGAGTGAAGAAAACAGCATTAGTAAGGTATAAGGGAAGTGGAAGGGCATCGGAAGCTTGGGGAGTGGGAGATGGAGAGCGGCGGAGAAGGGGGGAAGGGTGGGGAGGGGGGGGTTTAGAAGGGCGGGGGGCGGTGTCCATTATGGCTGTTAATTAAGAAAGAAGTAAAGAGGGAGGTTAGTTATATAAAAATGGAGGACCCGCTGTTGCATTACTATTATGCCTTTATTTTTTTATAAAATTGTAAATTGACCCCTCTCCTTTTTCATATTTACATAATACATTTATTAGGTGTCGTTTTGTTTATAATAATTATAAAATTAATGTCGTTTTGTTCAAAAGAGAGCCTATAACTCCATCTTTAGAAAATACAATTCCTATTCCAATTCATCTCTTACCAATCATTCTTGTCTACACAAATAACAATTACATTCAATTCAAACCCCATCCCCACTCAAAATTATTCTCCTTCATTCCTCTCTCAACCCCCACCTCCTCACTAACATGCAGCCGCCTTGGCCACATCTCTGCTGGATCTGTTGTACTTCATGTGGCTCCTCACAAGCTGTCCAGCTGCTATGGCAGACATCAACGACAGCTCACCCGCCAAAACTGAACCAGCTACTATGGTCGCTAGCAGCCTTGAATTTGATCCTGCTGACTCTTTACTTGCCCCCTTCACACCAAGTAAATTGAGACAAGCTGACTGAGATGCAAGTTGAGTTCCACCTCCCACTGTACCCACCTGAAGCAAATATCATGTTAGCCTACAATATCCTATTTTAAAAATTGCGACCCACAAACACAAGTCAAAATGCCAAGAGTCCAAGTCCAATAACCTCGATGGAAGGCATGGTTACAGAGATATGAAGATCCTTTCCATCGTTGACAGCTTCCATCATCGTAATGCAGTGAGAACTCTCAACATTCTGTGCTGGATCCTGGCCAGTAGCAATAAAGATTGCAGACACGATGTTGCCAGCATGAGCATTAAATCCACCCAAAGCACCAGCAACAGCAGAACCAGTAAGGTTCTTGAGCATATTGAGCTCCACTAGAGAAGCAATGCTAGTTTTAAGCACCTTCTTCACCACATCTTCTTTGATGATTGCTTCACAAACAACTGATTTGCCACGTCCTTCGATCCAGTTTACAGCGGCAGGTTTCTTGTCGGAACAAAAATTTCCTAGGCATTTGAGAATCCAACTAAGTAAAAACCTCGTGGAACGTAATGTATATAGGTTCGACAATGGCACCTAAGCCTCCACAAAGTTCCATTCAAAGAACCATGCAGTTCTTGATGTAGGCGAACTGTTCATAACTTCGTCTTGATAACGAAAAATAAAAAATAAAAAGCATGGTTTTCCAGGATTTGAACAAAGGAGAGCAGAAACATCAATGAATCATCCTTTTTAGTATGCTCAAGTGACTCTAGTAGCGCAAAGGAAAAAAAATGGAACTACTATAATGGAAAACTGCTAAAGAAAAGATTTTGTGGAAAGGATGATAAAAACTGAGGCCAGTTTGAGCCAAGAAAATCTACATGAGACGTGTAGGGGACAGAAGAATCAAATATTATATTTTCAGATTTCGAAAAAATAATGCTAAGGATGAAAAGGTATGACAAGATTCAATAAAATTGGGAATTTACCTGAGATGCCAATAATATCCATATCAGGAAAATCATTTTGTAGGAAGTCGAGAACATTTTGAACCCCTTTGGAAACCATGTTCATCCCCATTGCATCCCCAGTGCTGCAGCTGAATCTCATATATAGATTCTTACCCGCAATAGAGCATTGAATGCCTTGAAGCTTCGCAAATCTACTCGACCTGCATTCCATTACAAATTGCCACTCACTTTTTTACCATTTCGAGGTGTTTTTCCCTCTCTTTGTTTCATTTCCATCTAACTGATATCTATAACACATGTTTCTTTTCTTATCCACATTAAATTGTATCTATTTTCAGTTTCTTCTCATCCCCCAGCGCTTTAAAGAGAACAAAAAAGGAAAAAAGAAAAAGAAGGAAGCATCACCTTGCTGACAAGAAGTCCAAGTATTATCTATCAGCATCAAACACAGAAGATTACTAAAATTAAACAAGCCTGATAAGGTATTGTAATAAGCAGACCTGTTAAAAACGACGGACAAGGTATCGAAATTGTCAGGATTCTCCAAGAAAAATTTCAATTCCGCAGCTCTCGAAGCAGACCCGAATCTTACAACAGGAGCTCTCGTCATGCCATCCTTCAACACCACACTGGTGGCTCCACCTGACAAATAAATTGCCTTACACCCTCTGTTACTGCTCGCCACCAAGCAACCTTCGGTGGTTGCCATCGGAACAGAGTACTCACAACCATCTAACAACAAGGGCCCAGCAATTCCAACTGGGATCTGCACGTACCCCACTGGCATTTCACAGCACTGCCCTAAAATCGAATCGTAATCGAAATCTTCCAGTGGTAAACCGTCTAGAGACCTCCCCGACATTCTCTGTAGAGCCTCTCGTCGAATGGTAGCCGCTCGTTTGCAGTCACCCAGCTTCGATTCCAGAGAATACGAAGGGACGGTTCCGTTGACAACAGATTGAACGATCTCCTCGTCTTCTTCGGATGCTAAATGCGTAATTACGGGTTCTGAAAGGGGTAATTTAGAAGGTGCGGAAGTAATGGGAGGCATAGTTGCGGAAGGGCGAGAAACGACTTGGTTGATGAGGTAGTCAGGATCCGCATCGTCGAGGTCCCAGGCGTCCTGAGAAGCGCGTGAAATGAAGGACTGAACAAAATCAATTCCAAAAAAGCCAAGCAGGTATATGAAGGAAGCTATGAGGGACACAATGGCGACAATTTCAGAGAGAGTAACGACGTGAAGAGGTGTTGAATTACGGATCTTGTCACGCCAGCGATGCAGAAGGTAATAGGCAACGGAGAAAAAGAGAGTGAAGAAAATAGCATTTGTAAGGTACAAGGGAAGTGGAAGTGCGTCGGAAGCTTTGGGAGTGGGAGATGGAGATCGGCGGTCAAGGGTGGAAGGGTGCTTGGGGTGGTGAGAGGTGAGGACGGGGGGAGGTGGTTTAGAGGGGCGGCGGGTGGTGGCGTCCATGAAGAAAGAGAGACCAGCAGGGGCCGAAAATGGGGGAACAAGAGAGAGAAAAACTTCAACTTGAAAGTTAGTTTCGTATGCGTTGGTGCAAAAATCATATATAAAGAAATAAAGAAAGACAGAGGAGGCGTTGGCGGCACACTCACTCACCCCCTCCCCTCCTGTGATTACCCTCACTTAACCTCTTAATTAATTATTATTACAGTTGGGAACTCATGGTTATGTCTCGTCCATAAGACATCCTATTCAGACACATGATTTGGCACTTGGAAGTGATCAATTCCAACTCAAATTATCATCTTCACGTGTTGCACAAGACGCCTTCTTTACAATTAACTATTGCAATTTTGTTGGACCTTAATATGCTCCTATCACATCCTACGCAATTCGTAACACACCATCCATCACTTCTCATCTTTTGCACACAACACCATAGCAGAGGATGGCCAATTATGTTCATTTCAGCAAACTTCGCAAGGTTGCTGTTGTAGCTTACAACCTCAGCTTCACCCACCAGGTATGTGTTTCATTTCAGTTTCTTAACAGATTGCCTCCCTCACCTGGTTGGAGGACTAAATATTCTGATGCATGTGAGTCTGAACCAAGCCAGTTGTTGCAGTGTCCATGATCGACACATGGTGGCCCCAGGGCTTGTCCTTCTAAACTAAGAAATATTTTGCACTCAAAACTCAACTTTCTTCTCCATTTCTCGTCCTCTCTTCCGACATGTTAACTGGCATGGCCTGTTGGAAAAGTCAAAGAAGGTGGGTTGCGTGGCTCCTTCCTTCCTTATTCCCATATCCCACATCGGGGAAAAGAAAATTGTGGGGAGGGTTTTGTATTATAAATTAAACCCCTCCCCTTAGGTTTAGATATCTCATTCCAAGTCTTCCAATTTGTAACTTGGTCTTATCTCTTTCCTTCTTGTAATATTTTACGAGAAATATTAAAGTGGGAGTGTCCGAGGACGTAGGCAAA